>JADBJO010006984.1:50000-57500 GCA_016801955.1 Conus betulinus
GGTTAGGTCTGATACTGACTTTCGTAAAAAAAGAGCTAAATCAATATCCTCTCAAGTTACACTAGCAACATTCACAACAAAACTATAACCGACTCTGGCATTTCTACAGATAAAGATTCAGTATCTGTCAGACCATCCTTTTTCCCAATACCAACATGGGAACTTCAAAAAGCTTATTTTGATCTTGACACAGATATAAAGAAAGACGAAAACATAAATATGCTAGCCAGTTATACTAAATGCCATATTGAAGAGAACTACGCGAGTCATTTAAAGGTATACACAGACGGTTCTTGTATAAGCAGTAAAACAGGGTGTGCCTTTTTTAATCCCTGATTTAAAAATTGAGAAATAGTTCTATATTGGACTACACAAGTCCATATTTACAGCAGAACTAACAGCAATACTTATGGCCTTAAATTATTTGATCAGCTTCCCTCAAACTATATTTCAGATTCTTTTTTGTGTAGATTCTAAATCAGTTTTGCAGGCATTAAAAGCCTTACAACTGCACACCCGGCCAGAAATGATCATGGAAATTAGTTGCTTAATACACATGCTAATTGTAAGGGGTACCCAGATAACGTTTTGTTGGATACCATCTCACTGTTCTTTATACTATAACGAAAAGGTAGACAGGGCAGCTAAACATGGCGCTAAGTGTGGTTCTCAGTCTGAATACCTTCATTTTCCTCTTTCCTTGCACGAGCATTATGGCCTACTAAGGTCGCACATTTGGAATGTTTCCAAAATGAAGTGAAACATCAAAACAACCAAGACCATTTTAAAATTCAAAATATAAAAGATAACTTTAAAACGACTAAAAAATTACTTTCCTTAATGTATAGATGGAAACTTGATGCTTTCAAAACAAAATATGTCAAAAATGTAGTTTGCATTTGTGGATGCAAAATATCTCCTAATCACATTCTTTCATGTCAAAGCTTGAAGATATTCATTCCAGTTTTATCGGAGAATAACTCGCTCAGTATATTCGATTCACCAGCTTTGACTTATGACTTTTTTGTAAGTCTAGAGAACAGTCCAATTGGTCACTATCTATAATCGTTTATTTTTTTTTAATGCGGAAGTGATGGAGGGGTAGAAGAGGAGATGGGGTGAGGGGGGGGGGGGGGGGGGGGGGGGGGGCGATGATTATAATTTTGTTGAATTTTTTTCCTACATTCAAATACACATACATTTCCACGCCTAAGCATCCATATGTATACACACGTACATGAATATGTAGATCTCCATACAGTTTAGACATGCACAAGTCCTACTTTCCTACTCATGCACTTTTTCTTTTTTTTTTTTTTTTTTTTTTGTCTAATATCACGATTAGTGGAAAGACGTCAAATGAATGACACACACACACACACACACGCACACACACACACACACACACACACACACACACACACACACACACACACACACACACACGCACTACCCATGGCCAATATCCAGACATACTGCGCATGATTCACATGATGCATATTCCACTTAACCCCCACGAATATGTCCAGATCACCCATACGACACATCATCCACATCACATGTGGCCGACACCACATTGTGCACTATCTGAGACCGCACACATTTCACCTGCTCCACATCATCGCTCTCAATCATTTCAGTAATTCTCAGATCGGCTGAGTCTTCGCTGGTTCCATGCCAGGACCCCCACGTGCTCTATACGACAGTACGACAGCATTCAGTCATCGTAGATGTCACACTGGCTAGTGCCTCATTAGTTCCACTTCTAGACCTCCAGATACTCTACATCATCGACGCGTTTACCTATGGCAGTGTTCAGACTGATTGATTCCTGACTAGGTCCAGTCCCAGACTTTCACATGCTGTATATTAAACGATTCATTCACAGCCGAAATCAGACTAGTCGAGTAAGAATCCTAGACCTCCACGTGCTCAATAAACAGCATTCATTGTCAGTAGCAGAGTAATCCATTACTCTCAGGCCCCATACCTACAATTATTGTACATGCTCCGCGTCATAACATACATCACTTCCAGGCCCCATACCTACAATTATTGTACATGCTCCGCATCATAACATACATCACTTCCAGGCCCCCATACCTACAATTATTGTACATGCTCCGCGTCATAACATACATCACTTCCAGGCCCCATACCTACAATTATTGTACATGCTCCGCATCATAACATACATCACTTCCAGGCCCCCATACCTACAATTATTGTACATGCTCTGCATCATAACATACATCACTTCCAGGCCCCCCATACCTACAATTATTGTACACGCTCTCAGCATCATAACATACATCTACGGCAGTGCTAAGGCGAGTCGATTCCTCTCAGACCTCAGTCCTAAGAACTCCACATGCTTAATCAAATCACTCATCCACAGGAGTCGTGAGGTGGATTGATTCCATCGCTGGCTACAGTCGTAGACCTGGACATGCTCAGTATCAAACAATGCATTCACGGCAGTGGTCAGTCTGGTCAATTCTTCTCAGACCCCCAGGTCTACAGTTCTTCATGCCCAGCATCACATCATTCATTCAGGACAGTTGTAAAACTTGCGGATATCTAGCAGATTCCTATCTAAAGCCTCTGCATAATTCATTCACGACAGCTGTAAAACCTGCTGATTTCTAGCCGATCTGTATTCTAAGACCTCTGCATAATTCATTCAGGATAGTTGTAAAACTTGCTGGTATCTGGAAGATCTCTATCCTAAGACCTCTGCAGAATTCATTCACGACAGGTGGAAAACTTGCTGATTTGATGATGATGATAATGAATACTTATATAGCGCCTATTCTCGGCTAGACGCCAAGCTCTAAGCGCTTTACAATCCACACTCGTTTACACAACGGGCTGCCTACCTGGGTAGTGCCGACTGAAGAGCTGCCAGCTGGCGCTTCATTCAGTCGTTTCCCGTGTCATCCAGTCAGTATCGTTCAATATCGATCACTCATTTTCCTTACTTCCTTCATTCTTTCCATTTGTCACTCAGGGTGCATGCTATGTGTAACGTGTCATCCATACCAACGGCCAAACTGGCCTACTCTTCCGAATGTTGGTGATGGGATTTTACGTGTGTGCAAGATGTTATGCGTGCGTTCACACACGGAACCTCGGTTTATAGTAGTCTCATTCGAAGGACTGTATGGGAAATGGAGTCGGAACCAATGTTAACTCCGAGGGAAAAATCCCCCTGTACCGAAACGCCCCGGCGGAGGTTCGAACCCGCAACCCCAGGATCACCAAGATTGCCAGTCAGGCGTTCTACCAACTGAGCTATTCCGGCTCCCAACTGAGCTATTTCTGGCCGATCCCAATCTGAAGATCTCTACATGCTCCACATCACATGATTAATTCACGACAGTGGATGGGCGAGTCGATTCCTCATACATTTCACACCTAGATCTGGACACACCCCATGTCATAGAATTCATTCACGGCGTGGTCAAACGAGTCAGTTTTTTTCCCCAAACCCCAGTCCTAGAGACGCCCACATGCTTCACATCGCAACATTCATTCACGGCAGTGGTTACACGTGCGATTTCCTTTGAGATTTCAGTTCTAAGACTTCCACACGCTCCACACCACACTATTCATTTACGACAATGGTCAGACGAGTTGAATTCAAACAAATTTCAGTCCTAGACATCCACATGCTCCGCATCACAACGTTCATTCACGGCAGTGGTTACACGTTCGGATTCCTTTCAGATGGCAGTTCTCAGATCTCCACACGCTCATTCACGGCAATGGTCAAACAATCTCCCCCAGACCCCAGTCCTAGACGTCCACGTGTTCCACATCACAACACTCATTGACGGCAGTGGTCAGACTGGTGGACTCCTCACTGGTTCCAGTCCTAGTCCTCTTCTCCATCACCATGGGCCCCGGCTCCGCCTCAGTGTGACTCTCGGACCTCTCCGCTCGGGGGTCTTCTGCGGGAAGCACCTGGCCATGTACATCTCCTTGAACACGTCCCGGAACCGCTCCCCGAAGGTCAGGTAGATGAGGCAGTTGGTGGAGAAGTTGAAGTAGAGCAGGATCTCGAAGACCCTCTGCAGGATGATGTCGGCGTAGGACGGGTAGACCCGCTGGATGTACATCTGGATGAGCAGCTTGAGGCGGATGGTGTGGGTGGGCAGGTTGAGAGGGACAGGAAGATCAGGGACAGGACGAAGAGGAAGGTGGTCATCTTCCCCTCCGGCGTCTGCCTCTTCTTCTGTTTGGGCCCGCTGTTCTGCAGCGAGGACGACCTCAGGCGCGCTTTCTCCGCTCGAACGACTCCATGGACTTGAACACGATCGCCAGAAGCAGGAAGAAGATCAGAATCGAAGGGACGATCAAGGTCAAGGTCGTGTCTATGACGGTCAGGGCCATGACGATGTTCTGGAAAGAGTTCAGGCTGGCACACTGCTGTGTGCCCATGGGACCTTCCGTGACGCCCGTGTCCAGATGGAGAAGTTGTAGAAGAGCGCGGAGGCCATGACGGCGCCGCCGACGATCCGCCGCGCCATGGGCACGTTACAGTACCTCTGGACCATCCTCGGCTGGCTGAGGCGGATGAGGTTCTCCGCCGTGATGAAGACCACAAACCACACGGACAGACAGCCGCAGACGTAGGTCAGGAAGACAGTGACCTGACACACCCCAGGCATGGTGAAGAGCGGCACCCTCAGCCGGTACAGCCACACCACGAACAGCGACACCAGGAAGCCGATGTCGTTCAGCGACTTGGCCGCCAGGTGGAAGCAGCAGGACGTCTTGTTGAGCGAGGCACTGAAGAAGGTGCCCGCGGCCAGCACGTTGCCGAAGATGCCCAGCAAGCAGATCACCGGGATTATGACCGTCTGCAGCCGGCGCATCACCACGTAGGCGGGCTCTGGTCCGGGTTGAAGAACGACGTCACGTTAGAGGGAGGAAGAGGAGGACGACGTCATGTTAAGGGGCTGGGAATGGTCTGACGTCACGAAGGACAGGGAAGGCGTGGCGGTGACGGGGGAGCTGTTGTGGCGGGTGATGACGGAGTACTCCATCTGGACACAGAGTAATGATGATGACAAACAGATATAGAAAGGTTGAAGATACTGCTACTACTACTACTACTACTACTACTACTACTACTACTACTACTACTACTACTACTACTACTGATGGCAATGATGATGATGATGATGATGATGATGATGATGACAATAATGATAAAAAAAAATGATGATAATAATCATAATGATAATTGTGATATTGATAATAACAATTATAATATTAATGAAAATAATATAAAATGATAATATTAATAATAATAATAGTGATAATAATAATATTGATACTTATTGTAATAATAACAATGATAATAATGATTTTGGTGTGATGATGATGATGATGATGATGATGATGATAATAATAATAATAATAATGATAATAATAATGATGATAATAACAACAATAATGATAATAATAATAATGATCATAGTGATAATAATAATAATAATAATAATAATAAGAAAGAAGAAGAAGAAGAAGAAGACCACCTCCACAAACACCGCCACCACCACTACCACACACCACCACCACCAGCAACAACACCACAACTAAAAGATGTTCATAGTGTATGGTATTGGTGCCACTGTTGAAGATTTCATAACATCAACGATGATGACGATGCTGATCACGTTCTGATAACGATGATGACGATGCTGTTCGCGTTCTGATAACGATGATGACGATGCTGATCACGTTCTGATAACGATGATGACGATGCTGATCACGTTCTGATAACGATGATGACGATGCTGTTCGCGTTCTGATAACGATGATGACGATGCTGATCACGTTCTGATAACGATGATGACGATGCTGATCACGTTCTGATAACGATGATGACGATCTACGATAACTTTGCTGAAACCGGAGAAAATAATGATAAACACAAGTGCTTTCTTTACAGTTTTAATTCAAATGGATCTCTCTCTCTCTCTCTCTCTCCTCTCTCTCTCTCTCTCTCTCTCTCTCTCTCTCTCTCTCTCTCTCTCTCTCAGAAATTAAGACAGGAAGAAAGGGAGAAGAAAAAGAATTTATGGAAGGATGAAGAAGAAGAAGAAGAAGAAGAAGAAGAAGAAGAAGACGACGACAAAGAAGAAGAACAAGAACAAGAAGAACAAGAAGACGACGACGACGACGACGACGACGAAGAAGAAGAAGAAAGAAGAAAGAGTACTCTCTCTCTCTCTCTCTCTCTCTCTCTCTCTCTCTCTCTCTCTCTCTCTCTCTCTCTCTCTCTCTCCAAATGGACTCCCAATCATATGTCACAAATTAAGACAGGAAGAAAGGGAAAAGAGAAAGAATTTCTGAAAGAATAGTAGGAGAATGGGAATGAGGAAGAAGAAGAAGAAGAAGAAGAAGAAGAAGAATCACGAAGAAGAACATAAAGAAGAAGAAGAAGAGAAGAAGAAGAAGAAGAAGAAGAAGACTACTGACACTAATGAAAATTCACACAAGATGCAGAAGAAAAAGAGAAGCAAGGAGAAAGCGGCTGAACTGTAAAAAAAAAAAAAAAAAAAAAAAAAAAAATGCAAGCAAGTGAAACTACTCGTTTTTTACGACTTCTAACAGCTTAATCCCTCCATCTCCCCTTCTCGCCATCCGCTGTCAATCAACCTAAAAGGTAATTAGCTGGCTTGACCATTAAAAAAATAAGCTTTCTGCGTTTCTTAACATGTCAATCAAAGAGACACCACTAAAGCTTATAATTTTCTCTGTGTCAACGAGTTAAAAAAAATATTACCTTCCAGGGGATTTCACGTTTCTGCAGACTGATTGATCGAGAAGAGAAAACAGCAAAGTAAAATAATTGAAATGAATGTCAGGGTTACGTTTAAGCTGAGTAAATGCCTGTGTAGAATAAATACACTCGTGTGCAAACCAAATAGCTTTAGGTAAATGTCATCAGTTAGGATTATATCAAAGGGAAGTCACTAAATGTCGTCTGTTAGAGTTATGTCAAAGGGAAGACACTGGATGTCATCTGTTAAAGTCAAACGGAAATAACTAAATGTCGTCTCTTAGAGTTATGTCAAAGGGAAGTCGCTGAGTGTCATCTGTCAGAGTTATGTTAAAGAGAACTCACTCATGTCAAATGGAAGTCACCGAGTGTCGTCTGTTAGACTTAAATCAAAGGGAAGTCATAAAGATGTCGTCCGGTAGAGTAACTTAATGTCATCTGTTAAGTTACGTGAAAGAGAACTCACTCTGAGATTAAATAGGAAGTCACCTAGTATCGTCCGTTAGAGTTATGCCCAAGGGAAGTCACAAGATATGGTCTGTTAGAGTTATGTCAACGAAAAGTCACTGAATGTCGTCTATTAGAGTTAAGTCAAAGGGAGCTCACTCTCATGTCACATAGAAGTCACCGAGTGTCGTCTGCTAGAGTTAAGTCAAAGGGAACTAACTAGATACCGCCTGTTAAGAGTAATGTTAAAGGGAGGT
>JADBJO010006984.1:75000-77500 GCA_016801955.1 Conus betulinus
CATCCCCCAGAGTACATACTTTCATAATTTCAATGTCTCTCGACTGCACGCGCGCTCACGCGCACGCACGCACGCACTCACGCACTCCACACACACGCGCGCGCACGCACGCACACACGCGCAGGCACGCACGCACACATGCATGCCCGCACGCGCGCGCACACACACACACAGACACACATACGCACACACGCACGCACGCACGCATTCACACACACACACACACACACACACACACACACACACACACACACACACACACACCACACATATACAGAGAGAGAGAGAGAGAGAGAGAGAGAGAGACAGACAGACAGACAGACAGACAGACAGACAGAATGTCGTTTCTCTCCATTATAAATAAATATAACATTTCTGCAATTTCATGGCAGGAATTCCCCTTCTTGTCCCCTCTCTCTCCCTCTCCATTCTCTCTCTCTCTCTCTCTCTCTCTCTCTCTCTCTCTCTCTCTTTTTTTATCTCCCTCCCCTCCCCCCACTTCTCTCTTTCTGTTTGGCACTTGATTTTTCTAAAAAAAAAAAAAAAATAGAGAGAGAGAGAGAGAGAGAGAGAGAGAGAGAGAAGAGAGAGAGAGAGAGAGAGAGAGACGTCGTTTCGTTCTCCGTTATAAATGTCACATTTTCTGCAGTTTCATGAGCAGGAGTGTCCCTCTTCTTGTCCTCTCGCTCTTCTCTCTCCTCTCTCTCTCTCTCTCTCTCTCTCTCTCTCTCTCTCTCTCTCTCACTTTTTTCTCTCTCCCTCCCCTCCCCCACTCTCTCTCGTTCTGTTTAGCACATGATTTTTCTAAAAAAAAAAAAAAAAAAAAAAAAAAAAGGAAACCATCTTCCTTCGGAGGACAGGAATCCAAAATTTGGTTGCATTGGTCAACTACTCTTGTACAGTGGACACTGACCTATTTTGTTTTTCTTTTTTTTTTTTTTTGTCTCAGCGTCGCATTCACAGAAACTGCCTTCTTCTTCTGCGTTCCCTGGTCATGCTGGTCAGATAGAAAGTCCGGTAGCTTGGGGGCAAAGTCAGCGGTCCGTCGGAGTGAGTCCGCCGTTTCCCACAGCTTTTCTTGGAGTTCCACTGCACCGGGCCAGAACTCACGCCGCAGGCTGTCGAACGTGGGACAGGACTGAAGTACGTGGGCTGGGTTTTGTGGGCCAGTGCCACATGGGCACTCATCTGTGTGTGATATGTTCAGGCGATAGAGGTGGGAGAGCAACTGACAGTGTCCAGTTCTTAGTCTGAAGATGGCGACTTGATGGGCACGCTCAACATGGTGAATGTCATCCTTCTCTACCTCCACCAGCCAAACTTAGACATTTAAACCTGTGAAACTGACTAAGGGGTACCACTGAAACGTGTATGCAATTCATTACGGACTGACTATCATGATATCAAGCGCATCTTGTACAGTTTACCTTCAATGTACATCTTCCTCTGTCCATTTGTCCTGCCTGCCCCTTCACATATTTCACCCCCCCCCCCCTCCCCTCCCCCCCCCCCACCCCCGCCAACCGCCTCTCACCATGGTTCCCCTCCCCCCCCCTTTCGCTTAATTAGATATCTACAATGATCTGTATGTGTGACGGGACATGGGGAAGAATTCCTTTGCGCACACACACACACACACACACACACACACACACACACACACACACACACACACACACACACCCACACTTTTTTTTTTTTTTTTTTTTTCGTCGTCCATTTTTAGTCTGGCCCACTTCAGCAGCTGAACTAATTAACGGTCAGATTCTCCCCCTCCCCCCCCCCCCCCCCCCCCCGCCCCCGTGTGGGAGTAACGCACCATTCCTCCTCCACAGACTGGACCTGATGATGTCAGGACCAAGGCATCCTTCCCCTCCATTCCTTTCTGGTACCTCTGCAAACTGTCTGACACCATGCCTCGCTCTTCCTCGTCACTTTCTCCTTTAATTACCACCCACCCCTATCTATCTATCTTCTATCTGTCTGTCTGTCTGTCTATCTATCTCTATCTATCTATGTACGCGCGCACGCACGCGCGCGCGCGCGCACACACACACACACACACACCACACAACACACACACACCAACACACACACACACATCGGGATTTGTTTTTTTTTTTTTTTTTTTTTTTTCGTGCATTTAGTCTGTCCACACTTTAGCAGCTGAACTAATTAACGCTCAGATCTCCCTCCCTCCGCCTCCCCCTCCCCCCTCTTCACCCCCCCCCCCCTCCCCCCTTGGGAGTAAACGTACCATTCCACCTCCACAGACTGGGAGCGTCCTTCCTACCGTTCCTTTCTGGTTACCTCAGCAACTATCTGAAACCGTATCTCTGTCTCTCTCCACGTCACTCTCTCCTGAATGACCACCCCCACCCCCTTCACATGCCCCACCCCTTTCCGTCTTCATCAACCCCCTCACCCCTCTTACGCACACTCCTCTCTCTCTCTCTCTCTCTCTGTTCTCTGTCTCTCTCTTCTCTCCCTCTCTCATTTG
>JADBJO010006984.1:82500-87500 GCA_016801955.1 Conus betulinus
CTCTCTCTCCATGTATCTCTGTCTGTCTGTCTATCTAACTGTCTCTCACTCTCTCTCTCCCAGTCTATGTCTGTCTGTCTGTTTGTTTGTCTGTTTCTCTTTCTCTCTCTCGTGCACAGATTGGAAGAATACGCTCTGCCTCAAATCTCAGTCCTTGATCGAATTAAGGTTTTCTAAGTTCTGAGTTCTCTCTCTCTCTCTCCTCTCTCTCTCTCTCTCTCTCTCTCTCTCTCTCAATTAAAAAATATTTAGCTCTCCGCTTAAATGACTGTAATTCCATTCATCTAAGCGGTGTGGGGTTTAGGAAAAGCCATTCCTGCCACACTGCTCCAACACAAGTGATCGGCAAATGGCGTTTGAACAAGAATGGTAATGAAGTTACAGGACTTGTCCTTTGGATTTAGCCAAAGCTTTTGATGCCGTAAACCGATCACTTCTTCTGAAGAAGCTTACTTGGTATGGCCTATCCGAAAGTCAACAACAATTCATAGCTTTCTTTTTGTCGAATCGACAGCCATTAGATTTTGTTAACTCTTCAATCTGAAAAAAAAATCCGAAGGTAAAACATGGTGTTCCACAAGGATCTTTCTTGGATTCTACTCTCTTCAATTCATATTAATAAATTACATCGTTCTATTAAATCTGACGGCGAATTCTTTATTGATGATAACTATAATAATATGAACCCTTGTCACTCTTCCTAGCAGGACCTGATATCCAATGGCCAAGACAATACCAACAATCCAATAAGATTGACAGAAATCAGTCACGTGTCTCTATGCTTTAAGAATCTAAATACACTTACATCACTAGTAGAAAAACAACAACAACAACAACAACAACAACAACAACCGTCAAACCGTCAAAAATGTCGACTGGCTATTTTCAATATTGGTTTCTAATGTGAACACAGAACAAGTCACGTCACATAAAGTACTGGTCGTTGTTACAGACAATAACTTATCGTGATTCGACAATGTTGACTATTCATGCAAAATAATGCCTAAAAATATCCAACCTGTCAAAGATAAAACTGTTTAATATTCATGCTCGAAAACATTTTCTCCGAGCTCATATACAGTCGGTTACAGATTACGCTTTTCATTTTGGGGGATTCAACAAGTTCAAACATCTTAAAACCTCTGGCAAGACTAGACATGCGGCGCTGAAGTTACTTTGTTTAACATCCTGTTCATTAATCCCAATGAACTATGTATCTATATATCCTCCACCTTAAGCTATTGCCCTCCTTATTAGAGAGCTTGTCTTGTCCCTCTGTCAGTCTGTCTGTCTCTTTTTCTGTCTGTCTGTCTGTCTCTGTCTCTTTGTCTCTGTGTGTCTATCTTCCACCCTCCCCCACCTCTCTCTTTCATTGTGTGCGTGTGCACGCGCGTACATGTGTGTGGGTGTGTGTGTTGTGTGTGTGTGTGTGTGTGTGTGTGTGTGCTCGCGCGCGCGCGCGCGCGCGCGTGTGTTCTGTGCGTGTGCGCGCGCGTGTGTGTGCGTACGTCTGTTGCCGAACAGCTAATCTCAGCATCTTCAGTCCATCTGCCGTCGACGACACAATTTCTGGATCTACCCACCCCCGTCCTCTCCCTTACCCCCCACCCCCCCCCCACCCCCCCACCCCACCCCGCACTTCCCAATATAGTAACGTTGATAGTATTACGGTTCGAGGAGCTATTGATGTCCCACAGATTCTTTTGCTGTTCTGTAAACGGTAGCACGAACTCAGTTCACCCGGTCTGCAGACACTGGAGGAAATAGCCTGGAGAGCGCCCCGCCCTGCCCCACAACTCCCCGAGGACCGCTATGCTATCAACAATTTAACCTGACTGACCTGTAGCAAATCTGCTTTCCCCCGGATCAGCACTGATTGGAACGGAGGGCTGTGACCGTTGAACGCTCCAGGGAGGAAAGGAGTGAGGGGTATTTAGCTGATGCCATCAGTTGTACTCCCAGTTCTTATAGAACAGGGTGTACTTTAGAATAGTAATGAAGAAATGCTCTCTCTCTCTCTCTCTCTCTCTCTCTCCTCTCTCTCTCTGTGTGTGTGTGTGTGTGTGTGTGTGTGTGTGTGTGTGTGTGTGTGTGTGTGTGTGAGTCCGTGGTCAAAATGTGTTTCCACGCGCTCCAGACAAAAAAACTACTGGGCCGATCTTTCTGAAAATTTGTAGGAATGTTTATTATGGGTCACGGATGATGCCCCGATGTTTTAGTTTACCGTTATAGCCGTTACTAGATTTAAACAGTTTTGGCACAGACACAGACGGAGATCAACTAGCCGACCAAAAAAACAAAAAACAAGCAAAAAAACAAACAAAAACAAAACAAAACAAAACAAACCAAAACAAAAAAACCCAAAGAAACAAGCATATATACCCACAATCTTCGGTAAAAATACCATTCTAGATTGATCTATATTAAGGAGGAAACAAAGAATGATACTTTGGTCCAACTTTAAAGACAGCATGCACGTACGTTTGAAGAGAAAGCAGTAGCACCACTGAAATTCAAAGAGTACTGTAATGCTCCCCCCCCCCCCCCCCCCCCTCCCCCTGTTGTTGTGGTTGTATGGGTAGTGGTGCTTTTTCATGTCTCTATGCACTATAGATTGAAAGAAAAGTCAGTGCAAGCAGTACACACACACACACACACACACACACACACACACACACACACACACACACAACACACACACACACACACACACACATAACAGCAGTATAACAATCAACGAAGCAATAATCCAGAGCATCTCAGCGAATTTTCAAAGTGTGGTGACTGCAGAAGAAAAATTAACTGTTCCGCCGAACGAAGGAGGCTATTAAATCACAAAACAAAACACGACGCGTTTCGACCTCTGTGTTCTTCTTCGGGCAAGACAAAAAAACATTCAAGACAATGACAACCAAGACAGAACAGTCTCTTACCTCATCAGACAGGGCGCAAAATGGATGTGGCATGTACCAGGGAATGTTCATTTTGCGCCCTAATTTGAGGAGATCAGTGATTATTCGTTCTTACTGTATTGCCTGAAGAAGACCAAAGAGGTCGAAACGCGTCATGTTTTGCCTTGTAAATTGATTTGTCGCATTCGTCATGCCGAACAGTAATTTTCTGTAAAATTTGAGTGAATACACGTTAAATTGGTCCCTCATTGGCGAAGGTATCCCAGACAATAAGCATTGAAAGGTTTTCGGGGGGGGGGGGGGGGGGGGGGGGGGGGGGGGGGGGAGAGGAGAATCTGGGCCACAGACAGACAGACGGACGCGCAGAGAGAGACAGACAAGAATGCGACAGACAAATAAGAGAGACAACCCAGACTGGCTTCGTCAAGGAGAAGAAAGGGCGATAACCTTAGAGTTGCCTGGGTCGTCCGTGACAGCTTGAGGGGACTCTTCAGTTAAGTACTACCCACCCACGCTCCCAGACACGCCTCTGTATACTACGTGGTCACACAGACTGTCTGTACTACAGACCCCGTGCTGTCTGTTCTGTGTTGGCACCCTTCTTTTCTCTCTGTCGCCTGACTATTGTGCTAGGACAAGTCGATAAGAAGAGTTTTCCAGCAGAGAAGTTCTGAAAAGAAAAATAATGATATTCAAATTTGCGCACCCACCCAGAGAGAGAGAGAGAGAGAGAGAGAGAGAGAGAGCAAACGAATGTGTGTGTGTGTGTGTGAAAAGCGAATTGATGAATACATTTGCATTTTTCTCTGTATGAATTCCATGGAGACAGAGGGGGGGTGATTATGATAAACAAAGTCCAGGGAATTGTACAAACGCGAAAGAAGCATCAGAACAAATACTGAAACTAGCAAATTCCTGTAACATAACTGAGAGAGAGAGAGAGAGAGAGAGAGAGAGACAGACACAGAGACATCACACACACACACATATATATATCATGAACAATATAAAAAATATAAAAATGTCCTTAAAAAATCTAAAAGCGCTCGACCAGTTAGGGAGCAGCAACATCTGTTAAAAAAATGCTGTTTAAAAATGGAAGCATAAAAATCGACAAGCTTGTTTCGAGCCTCTTTCCTCTTGCTCTCATCAGGATATCCTCCCAGTGCACGCTGTCGTTCTTTTATAGCGTGTGGTACCTGATTCCGTGATCTACTTTTGTGTTCAAAGTTGCTAGGTGGGTTTTACATAATATTAACCATTTTTCTGTGGAGCATAAGTTGCATTTTTAAAAAAAATATTGTTGTATGGAGTTGCTCTTTTTATGATTTTCCATGATATGCTGTAGTCTATTTTTTTTATCTTTAAGTCTCCAAATGTATTTACTCAGCTCTGTTGGTTTTTATATTTTTCTTTTTTAAAGGACTGCTTATGATTTGCGTATCTGGTTTTGAAGTGGTTTTCAGTAATCCCTATATATGTTTTCTTTTCATTTTCTGATGTTACCGTAGCTTGGTATACAATGTTGTTGTAAAGACATTTGTTGCTTAAGGGGCACTGTTCTTTTTAGTACAGTTGCAAGATGTCCTTTTGTCACCCTTCTTTGTTGTGTTGCTTTTCATTTTGTTAGATGAGTCAATTATGTTCTTAAGGTTGGGCATACATGAGTATGATAGTTTAATGGTGTTTTTGTTGATATATTTTAAATAGTTTGTGTTCTTTGGGAATGATGTTGTCAAGATTTTAAAGACGTGTGTGTGTGTGTGTGTGTGTGTGTGTGTGTGTGTGTGTGTGTGTGTGTGTGTGTGTGTGTGTGTGTGTGCATGCGTTCGTGCGTGCGTGTGTGTGTGTGTGTGTGTGTGTGTGTGTGTGTGTGTGTGTGTGTGTGTGTGTCCGTCCGTGGTCAAAATGTGTTCCACTCGTTCCAGACAGAATGCTGGACCGATCTTTTTGAAAATTTGCAGATATGTTCATTATGGTCACGGATGATGCCCGATGTTTTATTTTATCAGAACAGCCGTTACTCACAGATATAAAATGATGATTCGTGATGCACAGTTTAAGCAATAAAGGTTTATGAACTTAAGT
>JADBJO010006984.1:92500-105000 GCA_016801955.1 Conus betulinus
TGTGCGCGTGTGTTGGTGTGTGTGTGTGTGGTGTGTGTGTGTGTGTGTGTGTGTGTCATTGTGTGTTTTCGCGTGTGTTTGTGCGTGCGCATGCGCGTGCGTGTATGTGTTTGTGTATGTAATAGCGTGCCTGTGGCTAATAACTTGTTAGTGTAATTAAGCTTGGCAGGATTAGAAATATTGTTAAGGCCTTTTCAGCCATCTTATGCACGAAGATTTCACCAAATTCTATGGTATGCATTTCTGTGATCAATGTTTTTTCAGCAATAAAGTGAATGTAACAAGTCTGCAATAAAAAAGAGAGAATCATGATATCCTTCAATTCATTGCTTTAAAAACACTAGCAAAAGACACGTTTAAAATATCATTTAAACACAAATATTGTAGAAATACATTAAACTACACTCTGTTAAAATCAGAACCTTAAAGCCATTTCTATTCAACAGATACATTTTCTCAAAATGGAATCTAATCAGACACATTTACACACTAAAGCGTCATGCATGTTATATCAAAATCGTACGTCAGGCCGATGACGCACCAATTGGAACAGGCAGACGACCACTTGGTAAAAAAATGAAGCCAAACTGTCTGACAGATATAGATCTCTGGCATGACCTTTACATCTTCAGAGACGTGCAAGTAGTCATTGAGCAATTTTCAGACAGGGCACCTGTAATAAATGTCAGGACATTTCAGACTGCAGCTGTTCTGGCCAGAGACAACAGAGAGAGAGGAGAGAGAGAGAGAGAGAGAGAAGAGAGTGGAGGAGGGAGGGGAGGGAGAGGTGGGGAAAGAATCATTAGGAGAAGAGAATAGAGGGGAATGATGGGGGTGATTGAGGTAAAGGGCACTGAGAAGATAACCAATTAGTGGGTAGTCTCAATAGTGTGTGTGCTCCCGCTGATTGACATATACTTTTTGTACTTGTTGTCAAGTGTTGTTGGAAATGTCTGTCTGTCTGTCTGTCTGTCTGTCTGTCTCTCTCTCTCTCTCTCTCTCTCTCTCTCTCTCTCTCTCTCTCTCTCTCTCTCTCTCTCTCTCTCTCTCTCTCTCTCTCTCTCCCCTTTCCCATCAATCCTGAGCCTGTAAATTCTACCGTTGCATTTTTTAAAAAAAATTATGCGGATGGGTTTGTCATCTAACGTTTTGCTTCTACAACACCATACCACATGAACTTCGAGTACTGTTTTTAACTTCAACTTTCTCATCATTCTGGCAAACGTAGGCAGGAGTTTTGACGTGGTCCCAAGGTTCATTGCTCCGATCGTGTCATTGGTCCCAAGGTCCATTGTCCCAAGGTTCATTGGTCCCAAGATTTATTGGTCTCAAGATTCACTGGTCCTAAGGTTCATTGGTCCCAAGGTTCATTGGTCCCAAGGTTCATTGGTCCAAAGGTTTGTTGGTTCCAAGGTCCATTGGTCCCAAGGTTTGTTGGTCCCAAGGTTCATTGGTCCCAAGGTTTGTTGGTCCCAAGGTTCATTGGTCCAAAGGTTTGTTGGTCCCAAGGTTCATTGGTCCCAAGGTTCGTTGGTCCCAAGTTTTGTTGGTCCCAAGGTTCATTGTTCCCAAGGTTCATTGGTCCCAAGGTTCATTGGTCCCAAGGTTCATTGGTCCAAGGTTCATTGGTCCCAAGTTTTGTTGGTCCCAAGGTTCATTGGTCCAAGGTTGGTTGGGTCCAAGGTTTGTTGGTCCCAAGGTTCGTTGGTTTGTTGGTCCCAAGGGTTCGTTGGTTCCAAGGTTTGTTGGTCCCAAGGTTTGTTGGTCCCAAGGTTCGTTGGTCCCAAGGTTGTTGGTCCCAAGGTTAATAGGTCCCAAGGTTCATTTGGCCCCAAGGTTCGTTGGTCCCAAGGTTCGTTGGTCCCAAGGTTGTTGGTCGCAAGGTTCGTTGGTCCCAAGGTTCGTTGGTCCCAAGGTTTGTTGGTCCCAAGGTTCGCTGGTCCCAAGGTTTGTTGGTCCCAATGTCCATTGGTCCCAAGGTTCGTTGGTCCCAAGGTTCATTGGTCCAAAGGTTCGTTGGTCCCAAGGTCCATTGGTCCCAAGGTTCGTTGGTCCCAAGGTTCATTGGTCCCAAGGTTTGTTGGTCCCAAGGTTCGTTGGTCCCAAGGTTTGTTGGTCCCCAAAGTCCATTGATCCCAAAGCTCATTGGTGCCAAGGTTCATTGGTCCCAAGGTTCGATGGTCCCAAGGTCTGTTGGTCACAAGGTCCGTTGGTCACAAGGTCCATTGATCCAGTGAAAAGAAAAACGGTCTCTCCCTCCCTCTCTCTCCCTCCCTCTCTCTCTCTATCTTTTTCTCTCCCTCCCCTCTCCTCCCTCCCTCTCTCTCTCTCTCTCTCTCTCTCTCTCTCTCTCTCTCTCTCTCTCTCTCTCTCTCTACCGTGTTTCAAGATAGCCACATAGTACTCTATATTACACAAATTTATTGACCTTGGGACCAACGGACCTTGGGACCAACGGCAGGACCTGTAAATGGCTTTTTTTTTTGTCTTCAGCTTGAAGTGTATTAATCGAGATCTTTTGCCCCAGTCGATTTGTAAAAAAAAAAAAAAGGAAGAAGAAGGGCCATGCCATGACAAAATGAATTATTCAAACAACAAATAGATTTAGATCTAGCATCAAATACAGTCTTGCATCAAATACGGTCGCTTTGTTTTTGTGTCTGTAATAAAATACAAATTGTGACGCTGTCTTGATTTTTTTTCTCACAAAGAAGGGGAGAAATGTACAGACTGTGAGAATTCAACGACATTTAAGACAAGCATGGTCTTAAGTTTTTTTTTTTTTTTTTTTTTTTTTTTTCTTTTGCTTTTTGCTATTTGTTTGTTTGCTTGTTTGTTTTGCCAGCAATGCCACAGGATATAAAATGGAGGGGGATAGGGTTTCAGTTTGATAAGTTCAGAAGATGCTGCTGTTTCTATCTCATAAGTGGCTCCTGGTTTTTAACATTTAAGAATGTCAAAGATTTTTTTCGGGGGTGGAGGTTTGGGTGGATCTCATCCAATACATTTTTCAGATCACTTTTTGTGTATGGGTCTAATTGCCATCAACTTTAACCTCTGACACAAACTCCTTCAAGCATGAAGGAAGTGAAAACAAAGTTATGTTATCAGAATTATCACCATCAGCAGCAATGAAGTCTTACATGCTAGAACGTTATCATGGCTGATATTTTCAACAGTAACAAAATAATCATAAAACGCAATTATCTTCAGAGACCAAGCTGTGTTTTATCTTCTTGTACATTGTCAGTAGCATCCTGCATTTTCATTTCGGATTCTCTGCGGACAAATAATAAAAGAGATTTTGGAATACAAACCTGGTCCTCTGGGCACAATTGTCACCTTTCTTAACAGTGTCTACTACGTACCTACCTGAAGAACGTCGCAGCTTGCGCCTTTCATGTGCTCACATTTCAAAAGCTAGAGGTGAACTATGGGAAAACATTCTTTCACGTCAATGTTAACTGGGACGTGAGACATTGTATAACTCTGCATCTCTTTTAGCTGATGTCTTTTTCTAAGACTATTGCTAAATATTAAGACACTGAATGTACCAATTGTTCGTGCACACTCAGGTCTTACTGTCCGATCATGTCCTGAGAATACCAGTCACAACAATCCACTCTGCCTTGGCTTAAGGCTGTGTCAGCCCAACTGACATAGGTTAGAACACCAAGGCTTCATCAAAATGTTGTCATGCTCTAAATAGTTATGCAGGGATTGTCTTCAGATGTGCCAAGCTCTTAGCATAACATTACCAGTCTTCAAAATCCCCCGAAGTCGAAGTGTGGCTGCCCACGTGGCGGGGTAATGAGAAATGGTCACACACGTAATGTTCTCATCCCCAGCTGATGCATTTGTACCATAGTTTTCAAGTACTTCGGCTGTTCGGATGATCCCTGGAGTCTTTTAGCCAGGGTACGACGACGACGATAACAACAACAAACAACAACAAACAACATCAACACCAACAGCAATCCACTGGTCAAAATGATGTTTGAAAGGTGTGTGTCAGGTAGATTGTAAAGGACTCACCAGCTTTGGGTGCTGCCTGTCTGAGGTTTACCCTAAAGCTATCTGCTGTACGTTGGAGCTCCTCTGCCAGACGTCCTTCAGGTCCTCAGGTATCACTGGGTCTGACGCCCTTCACGAATGATGGAAAGAAGTTTCTGCTGCAGGGAGAGATGCAGAATACAGTGAATAGACCATTGATCTCACTGTCAGCAGCATGAAGACGCTCGGGCTTAATCAACATCACGTTTCCTGTTGTTTCCATAAAAATAGGAAAACCAGGTATGGTTTTTGGTCTTACTGGATAATCAAGTGAAGCAGAAATCCCACTATTAAAGACACCGGATACAGCAGCAGCTCGATTTTGTTACTTTAGTTTTTCTTTGTTCAAACTGACTCTGCAAACGAGTTTTTCGAAAGCTTTTTATTCTTTCTCAGCAACATTTCTGACCTTCAGTTACAGCATCTTTTTTTTCTCAGCTTAGTTTCTGATATTCTCTCTCTCTCTCTCTCTCTCTCTCTCTCTCTCTCTCTCTCTCTCTCTCTCTCCCCCCCCACCTCTTTTTCAGGGGCCATGTGTTCTTTTTACGGTGTAATCAATTCGTTTTTTCTGGCTCTGCCTGCCGTCAAGGGAACAATGACAGAACAGTTCCGCTTCACCAACATGGCGGCTCACTTTATGGCTTTGTCCACATACTATTCCATTTTCTCAGGATTCTCAATTCTATTGTTTTTATTTGTGCAGTTCGTGGACGAAACGTTTCTTCTTAAATGTCCATATTTTTGTATCACCTGTGTCATGCTGCAAACACCAACGTTAGAAAAAGAAAAAAAAAAGCTTCAGATGTTTTCCAAAACGAAAACAAATGGTCCGTTCCTTAAAGAACACTATGTTACATAATATCAACGTATGAGTCCAGTATATCATATCACCACTATCTTCTTATGCGTCGCAGACATCCACTGGGGTGAGATGATGGATATCATAACAGCTACAAGGCACCACTACACTCTGTCATCATGTCAGTCGTGTTGTCTTCCATCAATTCCCAGATGTTTTTCAGACAGGATTGTCGCTGTCTCTTTGTGGAACTCTTGCCATCTACAGATGATTCGAAGCAAAAAAAAAAAAAAAAAAAAAAAAAAAAAAAAAAAAAAAAAAAAAAAATCATGGCACCGTAACATGGCCGTTCCGGATAAGTTCCCGCCGTTTGACTGTCGCAAGGAATCGTGTTTTTGTTGTCTGAGGCCAAGCCGAATCTTGTTTTTGACCTCTTTTGTTGAGCTGCCGAAGACTTGACAGTCTTCATCTCCACAACAGAGCTAGACAAACCTGTTTCCCATTTCCGCTCCCTGGGTGAGAACAAATCTCCGGTTGACAGTCTTCATGTACACTATATAGCTAGATAAACCTGTTTCTGATTTCGACTCCCTGGGTGAAAACAAATCACAATTTTGACAGTCTTCATCTCCACAGTACAGCTAGATGACTGTGGACGTCAACTGGATGATGATGATGATGATGATGATGATGACGACAAACTTATTCCCATTCCCACTCCCTGGGTGAGAACAAATCATCAGTTTGACAGGCTTTGTCTCCAGATTATAGTGGGACCAAAGCGTCTCCAATTCTAAGTGTCTGGTCAGATGCAGTTCATCGATTTCTCAAACATAGAAAAGTCTTTTTTTCCCCTTTTTTTCAGCGTCCAGCGTCCCGCTGCGTGCTTCCTGTAACACTGACTTTGTCCCTGGTGCCACGCTGAGGCCTGGCACGCCGATAAACCCATCATGCCACGCTCGGGTGATTCGCCGCTTCAATAATTCACTTCAGTGGTACGCCTGGTTGGTTTCAGCGTCCAAACAATTCACTTCCTTTCTCATCTTTCTATTCCACGCCTCCTAATTGCCTGCAATGGCAAGTGACTCTTCGTGCCACCACCCGCACAATCCCCCACCGCCGACATCTACCTCCTGGCTTCCTCTCCCGGAATGAGGCAGGCTAGTTTTGACAAGTTCTTCCACATGCACTGGCCTCATATTTTTTTCGCCTGAAAACAGGGAGGGGGGGGGGGGGGGGGTGTACCAAATTATATCCCGTGTCAAAAAGGTACCTTATCTCTCAACTGTCCAGAAAAAAGTCAGTTTTTAGCCCATGTTAATCAATCTTTACATAAAGGAAATCAGCACATGCTATGTCTTTTCAGGTCTCTTGGTCGATGGCATGAACGAAATCATATTATATCTGACTCATTCTTTCACAGATGAGGCTTGAGCCAGCCTACACTAAATTTCAGAAAAAAAACCCCAAACAACAAACAAA
The DNA here is from genome assembly GCA_016801955.1 of Conus betulinus. Taxonomy (NCBI): domain Eukaryota; kingdom Metazoa; phylum Mollusca; class Gastropoda; order Neogastropoda; family Conidae; genus Conus; species Conus betulinus. Next base: position 98,835 of record JADBJO010006984.1, read on the forward strand.
TAGATACCGTCACTACCCCAGCCACTCTTCTCCTTCCCACGCACAGATCATCATTAAATAGTTCGTTTTATTTATTCTATCACTTCAATATTACTTTAAAGTGTGTATGATACAGGCATTTCCTGGGTTTTTTGAAAATCGTTTTGTTATACTTGAGTGAAATTTTGCCTCGTTTTACGTAATCACACTGAGTTTGCCAGTAGCAGCATTTTCAAAAAATCTGTGGCTAATATTTACACGTGCCATTTGTCCCTACTGGAATATAAGAAAGACTGATGAAAAGATGTTTCTTGCAGTGTGTTAGTTATGTCATGTAAACACACGATATCACTCAACGAAATAACGTTCACAGAGAAGCACCCAAGACATCTGTTCTTGTCACTTACAAGAATTCAGCAGATTAATCTTAAAGGTTTGTTTTTTAACGATTCTGGATTGATTTCACAATTTGGTTTCAAAAACAAAGCCACACGATTTCGCGACTCGAAGGTAATTGTGAGCCTACTAAGGAGTCAGCATGTTTGTGCAAGTGCAGTAAAATATAACCTAGCTCTCCAGTTACCAAGCAGCTAACATTTGAAACATGAAATTTGCGTGATAAAATCAAAGCGTGCTCTTGTTTTCAGAGATGATGAATTAGCAAGGGTGTCAGTATGTTTAAAAGTGCAGTAAAAAGTGATCCAAATCTCCTATTACCAAACGACTACGATTTCAAAGATGAAATTTGGGAGATCAACTCAGAGCATGCTCTTGTTTGCGGGAGATGATGAATTATTAGACAGTTTCCGGCATCAGATATTTATGCTGTCTGTTCATGGAAGTGATGTTATGGCAAGGTAGAAGAAATGGCGATAGAAAAAGAAATCATAAAGCAAAACAAAACGTTCAGCAAGCTCAGAAAACAAAACAAAAAAAAAAAAAAACAAAAAACAAAACAACAACAAAAAAACCAACAACAAAACAAAACGAAAAAGAAAGATGATGATTTTTGAGTTTCAGCTTTCAGCTGTAAAGTCTTTCGTCTCGTTATTCTGCAGTCGCAAAAAACTGAATTTAGGTAAATTGCAGTATTTAGATATAAGGCGGGAAGACAATAGTTTCAGCTGGTGAATGCGGTATTTCGATATGAGGCGGGAAGACAATAGTTTCAGCTGGTGAATTGCGGTATTTCGATTAGACAATAGTTTCAGCTGGTGAATTGCAGTATTAGATATAAGGCAGGAAGACAATAGTTTCAGCTGGTGAATTGCGGTATTTTCGATATAAGGCAGGAAGACAATAGTTTCAGCTGGTGAATTGCAGTATTTAGATATAAGGCAGGAAGACAATAGTTTCAGCTGCTGAAGACGTAGAAAGGATGCTCAGCTCGGGGGGGGGGGGGGGGGGGGGGGGGGGGGGGGGGGGGGGACCTTTAGCGTTTAGGCACGTGAAGCAGACTCAGCTGCCACCGGCGATGGCGGAATGATCCTGTCTTCCGGAGAAGTGCTGACGAGGAATAGGAACAAGACCAGAAGGAGCTGGAGGAGGCAGACAGGGTTTGCAGGCGTGCAAGGTTGTTGACTAAAAAAAAAAAAAAAATCCTCAGCATAAAGAAGATCACCAAACTCTCTGACGTGTGCAAAACTAGACACAAATGCTTTGGCAGGGACAACGCATCTAAATACCAACTACAGACCACAAAAGCGAAACAGGACATTAAAGAAAAGTGGAAGCTATGGGCAGAAACTCGTCATTTTATTCTTTTAACTAGGAAGCAAGAAAAGTTTGAGTCGTACCTCGTGTACAGTTTTGAAATGAGCGATGATGAACTGTGTCACCCTGGCTTACACACCTGGCTCAACTGACCTCCGACATGATCATGGAGGACTTTTTTTTTCCCCTGACAGCCTCCTTTGATCCCTTGCTAATTATTTCCCTTGACTGTCTGACGTCTTATTCAGTCCATTAGAAACCCTCCTGACCATAGTCATCCCTGTCTTGAAAACACACACACACTCTCTGTTTTTAGTTAACAGGAGGCCTAGCATTTCACCTAACACGTTCACTCTTTGTTCCATACACACACACACTGTCTCTGTTTTTAGTTAACAGGACGCCTAGCATTTCACCTGACACGTTCACCCTTTGTTCCAGACTGACTTTTAATCTTCCAGGAACGAGAACTGGGATTAACGTAGAGTCTGGCGATTTCTGCTGAGCGGTGATTGTGTTCACTTAGGCACTGTCTGCTCTGGGGGTGCCAGGCTATAGGTCTGCTTTGGGTCTAACATCACTGCCAGCGAAGATGAAATTTGTGACATGGTTTTGAATCTTTGAATGAAACCAGGGACCGTTAGATCACGTGTCTCTACGTCACGAGCCTCTTCTTCAGTTCCAGACGTCAGACAGAACTTGATGCTGGTGAAGAGGAGTTGTTGTGTTCTGTGAAATGCGATTCCATTCTTCAAACGGACAAAAACAAAAATGCGGCGATTGAGAGACACACGAGACTGGTCAGATATACAGCCTCCTTCCACTCCAGACATTCAAAAAGCGATAATCTAAAACACTTTAAATCTCTCATTTCACACACATATAATGGACACTGAACTTTTGTTGAAAAGTATGAAATTTAAGCTTCTGACAGGACAACAAAGAAAAAGGATATTTGTTTGTAAGAGAGAAGAGTGTGTTATTTTATTTTTTTTAATCCAGCAATATCTGTTCTTATCCTATCACACACACACACACACACACACACACACACACACACACACACACACACACACACACACACACACACACACACACACACACACACACACACACACACACACACACAACAGAGAGAGAGAGAGAGAGAGAGAGAGAGAGAGAGAGAGAGAGAGAGAGAGAGAGAGAGAGAGAGAGAGAGAGAGAGAGTCTCTGTCTCTTTTCCGTCAGTCTGTCTGCCTTTCTGCCTGCCTGTCTGTCTGTCTGTCTCTGATATGCACATACACTTGCATGCAGGAAGCATGGATTCTGAGTGTGTAATCTAAGTTGACATACGTTCAGCTGTTTACTCATGCCACTGGAAATGTCCAGAATGAATGTGGCCCTTTAACCACCACTTTGGCCTGTCTGTCTTCATATAAAGCTTATGCTGGTTTGGACGTTGAGGGCTCTTGCGCTGTTCTGTTCAAAATCAGAGGAGCGCCTGTCTGGATATTCTGTTCCATAAGATGGCACGGTGGCCCTGATTCTGTTGTTGGAGACGTTTGTGTATGATGGCACGTGATCAGCGTGATTGAAATCCACTTGTCACATCTGTATTGTCACCCAGCGTGTCTGAGGAGAAAAAGAAACACCCGAAGGTGCTGGGGAGGACCAGAGAAGCACTGTCTCCACCTGCCTTTTGAGCAGTCCTGTACACCCTTGGAGGCCTGCGCTGTGTTGACGATGGGTACAGGCACGCGCAGGACACTCCATTAAGACATCAAGGGACATAACTGCTCCCGAACAGAGGTAAATCAGGCTACAGGATGCAACTCATAACAGCCTTAAAGTAGCATCCCCATGGGTGTGTACCAGCCCGTGTTTCATGACGGCAGTTTTGTGTCTACTGACACGAACAAGTACAGGAGCATCCCTCTCTGAGCTGTATCAGTCAGTTCACTACCTAAGACTGAATTCCTGAAACAGGCAAATGTCGCGATCTCAAAATGTCCTCTCAAATGATGAAGCGGTGGAACCCTAGGATTGACCCATTTTCGTGCCACACATGGTCCCAAAAAATGCAACATACAAAGTAATCCATTTGGTTTAGCTGTATCTAGTGTGTTTGCGTTCTCGTGTCCATTTAAACATACATGTTCAGGACAATACATCTCTGAGGTGTTTTTTTTTTTTTTTTTTTTTTTTTTACATAGGGACTGCACATCACTTCAAAGGCTACCAATCTAGACTCCCCTATCCACCGTTTGAAGATTCATCGAGTCAGTCTGCGAAAGCATGGCAAATTGATTTTCAGATGTATCTAAGAAATGTTCGTCATTGGAGTGCGCATGTCACTGTTATTACTCCATTCTTAGACCGGAAGTTGTGACGACATATGCTGCCTATTTTTCCGAAGTGTTCGTCAAGGTATCCCCGCCCGGCGTTACACTTTGTGACTGAAGCGTCATTTAGACGACCATGTCATTTGTTTTTGTCGATTTTTTTTTTCACCTGCAATGGACATTTCTGTGTCCGTTTTCCTCTCAGACCATCTGGACTCTGTCTTGTATTGCCTGCGTGATGGCAGTTTTACAGAGTAGTTGAAGGGGTCAGGGCATTTTTTTCCCTTTAGTTGGTTTGCTTGAGTTGACAGGATTGAGCAGTGTCTTCGGCTTGTCCCATATGCCCTTGGATGAAGGAATCGTCTTGCTCTCGCAAAGCATATCATACATGGTTCATTATGTAACAAGTGATTAAAAAAACCTGTCAGTTATTCTTAATCCCTGAAACAAGCAAATGATATACCGATCTCAAAATTCTTCTGAAGTGATAAAGTTCAGGGACTCATAGATTTATCAGTTTTCTAACATACATACAAAGCAATCCATTGGTTTTAGCTGTATCTAGTGTGTCTGCATTCTCGAGTCCATTTAAACATGCATATTCAGGACAATTAATCTCTGAGATTTTTTTTTTTTTTTACATACGGACGGCACATCACTTCACACCAATGGAGACTTTCCTGTCCACCGTTTGAAGATTCATCGAGTCAGTCTGCGTCATGGTGTAGGCCTACAGATTTTCAAATGTGTACAAGAAATATAAGACAGTGGAGTGCTTGCGTCACTGTTTTCTACTCCATTGGCAGACCGGAAGTTGTGACGACGCATGCCACACACCTTTCCTGAACTCTTCGTCAATGATTCATTGTGTATCCCCCAGCCAGCGTTGTGTATCCCCCCAGCCAGCGTTGTGTATCCCCCAGCCAGCGCGTTGTGTATCCCCCCCCCCCCCCCCCCCCCCCCCCCCCAGCGTGTGTGTATCCCCAGCCAGCAGTTGTGTATCCCCCCAGCAAGCGTTGTGTATCCCCCGCCCCCCCCCAGCCAGTTGTGTATCCCCCCAGCCAGCGTTGTGTCCCCCCAGCCAGCGTTGTGTATCCCCCAGCCAGCGTTGTGTATCCCCCAGCCAGCGTTGCCTTTTGTGCCTGAACCGTCAGTGACATGACTGCGTCATTGGTTTTTGTCCAGTAACTTCACACGCACCCGGTTTTTCCAGCCATTTCTGTGTGAGGAATCCGCTCTCTCCACTCTCGGCAGTGTGACGTCAGTCTGATGGAGTATTTGTAGGGGTCAGGGCCAAATTCAGCTTCGCATACAAGGTAGACAAGCCCAGAGTTGAGGGTCGGTGACCCGTCAACTTACCAGCTATGCTTGCGGTATGCTCGCATTTTTTCTTCCCTTTGTTTGGTTTGAGTTCACGTTCTTGACAAACTACCCATCGTCATCTGCTTGTTCCACATGCCTTTGACACCATGCTCTTGCAAAACAAATCATAGGTGGTTCATTGTGTAATAGTCATTTTAAAAAGAAAGTCAGCTTAATATCAGATCCGAGATTGCTGAAACAAGCAAATGATATAGCTGTGTCTTTTTACTACGTTCAGAACCCACACGTCGGATCTCCTAGGATCACACACTTATTTGATGGAAACGGTCAGCAAAAAAACAAAACAAAACAAAACAAACAAACAAACAACACAAAAAAAAAAAAAGAAAGAAAAAAAAGGAGTTTTCTTAGTCCACCATGGGACTGTCAAAAGTGTAATATTGATTAACACATTTGTCCTAACAAAAAACATGACGATCATAACATTGTCGGTGCATCACTCAAAGAATGTTGAAACAACGCTAACCCCCAGCCTTCTCAAAGTTTGTATTGATGGATCCATATTAGAGAATTAGGAAGCAGATGCGGCTTTTGGTGTTTTTGCATTCATGGCAGATTTTATGAGAGCGTCTCAGAGATTTTGAAAACGTATTCTATGCTTCTTGAGTTACGGCTTTTAAAACAACAACAACAACAATATATTCACACACACACACACACACACACACACACACACACACACACACACACACACACACACACACACACACACCACACACATATATGTGTATATATATATATTGGATATATATATATATATATATCCA
>JADBJO010006984.1:110000-112500 GCA_016801955.1 Conus betulinus
AGGTTAGTCCCCCTACGCTATTCCCCTTCCCCTTCCCCTTCCCCCCTCTCCCCTCTCCCCCCCCCCCCCCCCCCCCCCCACACACACACATCTTGCTGGAAGGATGGGGAAAATGCTAATGGTGGTTAAAAACAACACAAGAAAAAACCCAAACAAACAACAACAACAACAACAAAAAGAACGAAAAACAACAAATACACAAGACACGATGCATTTCGACCTCTTGGGTCTTCTTCAAGTGAAAACAAAATAGGTTACATTTAACATTTAGGACAGTACAAACAAAGAACGAAGAGCGACTTATCTGATGTCCATGTGGTAAGCTGTGAAGAATGGCTGACCGAAGGAAATGACAGAGGGGATTATGGGAGAGGAACCCCCCCCCCCCCCCCCCCCCTTCACATCATTATCAATCCACCTCAACCACAACCGTCACATATACCACACCACCCCACTAACTGACCACACAACACCATCGCCTCACTCATCCCCTCCCTTCACGCAACAACCCCCCCCCCCCCCCCCCGCCCTCTTCCTCTCCCATAATCCCCTCTGTCATTTCTTCGGTCAGCCATTCTTCACAGCTTACCACATGGACATCAGATAAGTAAGTCGCTCTTCGTTCTTTGTTTGTACTGTCCTAAATGTTAAATGTTACCTATTTTGTTTTCACTTGAAGAAGACCCAAGAGGTCGAAATGCATCGTGTCTTGTGTACTTTGTTCGTCAATGTCCTCGGCGGAAACTAACTAACCCCCACTCTTTCTAAACTTTGCTTCGTTCTCCGCCATCAGTCGCTCCATTTTGAAATGGGGGATTAGTTCCCTTGATAGCGGTGTTGGAGTGCACGCACAAACAGCCAACGTTTATAGATGAATTATGATGGTGGGCATTTCCTGGAAAATGGACTAGAGAGCAGTTGAAGTTTGGTGTGTGTGTGTGTGTGTGTGTGTGTGTGTGTGTGTGTGTGTGTGTGTGTGTGTGTGTGTGTGTGGCGCGTGCGTGCGTGCGTGCGTGTGTGTGTGTGTGTGTGTGTGTGTGTGTGTGTGTGTGTGCGTGTGTGTGTGTGTGTCTGTGTGTGTGTGTGTGTGTGTGTGTGTGTGTGTGTGTGTGTGTGTGTGTGTGTGTGTGTGTGGAGGGAGGGGGGGGGGGAAGGTTGTCTTCGTCTATCAACACATCTTCCACAGCTTTGGAAGCCGGTGGGTGTTTTACACTTTGATAATAATAAAAAAAAAAGCTGGCTAAGTTTGAAAGCTGATGGAATATTCCTGTGCAACATGGAAATGTACTTCTTCTTCTCAGCTGTTCGGGCTTTTACATGTAGGACGATGAATGAATAAAAAGAAAACGCATGCTATCTGCACTGTTTGTTGAACACGTGTGTGTGTGTGTGTGTGTGTGTGTGTGTGTGTGTGTGTGTGTATGTGTGTGTGTGTGTGTGTGTGTGTGTGTGTGTGTGTGTGTGTGTGTGTGTGTGCGTGTGTGCGTGCGTGCGTGCGTGCGTGTGTGTCTGTGTGTCTGTATGTGTCTGTGTGTCTGCGTGTGTCTGCGTGTGTAAGTGTTGCGTGCATAATATACCACTCTTCGTAAACTTGTATGACAGACGGACAGACAGAGACAGGCAGAAAAAGACAACAGACACGGGCACAGACAGACAGAGAGACAGAGACTGGGACGGAATGGGATGACTGCCTTGTATTGAACACTTTTTTTTTCCTTTTTTTTTTTTTTTTTTTTTTTTTTTTCTGGTCCAAGGTAATGGGAGGTTATAGGGCAATGGGGCACTGGGTTGTCTTACCTTGGTAATCGTTGCCCCGCACGAAGCGATGACTAAATTAGCAGAGCATCAGTCCTACCTACGTAATCAAAGGTCTATCTCTGTCCGCCTTTGCCACCCTGTGTGTGTGTGTGTGTGTGTGTGTGTGTGTGTGTGTGTGTGTGTGTGTGTGTGTGTGTCTCTCTCTCTCTCTCTCTCTCTCTCCATTCCTGCACCCCCCATTCCTTACAGGGGCCTAAATAGCTCAACTGGTATAGAACCAGACTCGTGATGCTGCTGAATTATTTCGGGTGGCAGGTTCGAATCTTTGCTGAACCGAGTCGGAATAGGGAGCGTTTACGACAGAGAATGACCAGACTGAATGCGTCCATTTCCCGAAGAGTCCATCCAGTCAGGTCATATACACGGACGTTTCGTGTCTAAAGGCATGCGTAACATCTTGCGCACATATAAAATCCCAAACACCAGTTTCAATTAGAGACCAGTTTGGCTGTTTCTTCTACGGACGACACGTATACACATAACATGCATCCTCTTTGACCAACCAAAAAAAAAAAAAAAAAACGAAAAAAAAAACCAAAAAAAAAAAAAAAAAAACAAAAAAAAAAAAAAAATCGGAAGAGTAATTGAGAAAGTCAAGGACTGATTACGACTGAACGAAGCGGGGGAAAAGGGAGGATGGGTGCCAGCAGGCAGCTCTTCAGTCGGCTCTACCCAGGTTGGC
>JADBJO010006984.1:117500-120000 GCA_016801955.1 Conus betulinus
TGGAGAGTTTTCTCCCCTCGCTATTCTGTTGTCTTGGCACGCCCTGCGCGCGCACATACTTCAGGGTGGGGAGGGTTGGGTGAGCTCGTGAATGATAAGCAGATGGGGGTGAGGGGGGGGGGGTGAGGGGGGGTAGGGGGACGAGGAACGCCGGGCTGACGGCAAAGGGCTTCAGAAGTTAGCATGCATGATGTCGTTCATGAAAACTTGGTGGAGTTCGATTGATCGTCACTGTTTTACTGAATCCACTTCACACAGACGTGTTTCTTTTTCCCAACGGCAAACACTTTTATTCACTTGTAAAGAAATGTATACACGGAAAACGTGAACAGAGAACAGTACTAAAAACAACAATATGGACGGTAGATCTTATCTGACAATAAACAGCTTGCAAAGCAGCAATAACTTTTTTTTTAACAAAATGAACAGCAAGTCCTGTCTAACGGTACAAAACAAGCACAACATTGTGTGTACTCGGGACAGTGTCACGCATTCACCTTTTTTTTTTTTTTTTTTTTGTTTTCACTGTTTTGGGGCGTTTTCCCTCTATTTTTTTTTTTGGAATCAATAGAGAGAGAGAGGGGAGAGAAAGAGAGAGGGATGCTGAGATGACACCTTTGAGAGAGAGAGAGGGGGGGGGATACTGACACTGACACCTTTGAGAGAGAGAGAGAGAGAGAGAGAGAGAGAGAGAGAGAAGAGAGAGAGAGAGAGAGAGAGAGAGAGAGGGGAGACTGAGACTTTGAGAGAGAGAGAGAGAGGGACACTGACATCATTTGAGAGAGAGAGAGAGAGAGAGAGAGAGAGAGAGAGAGAGAGAGAGAGAGAGAGAGAGAGAGCAACCGTAGATTCCTAAAGTTTTCTGTAAGGCAGGTTTAAACTGGCTCGTCTATTCCCGTATCGTCTTCAACAAAATTTCTATTCTGTTCTGTTCTTTTTTCTGTTCTGTTTGTAACGGACTAAGGTGGTCGGGTAAGCGGCGAGTTGACAGAAGGTTTGGAATTAGGTTATAGGAGAAGGCAGTAAGGGTGGGGGTTGAAGATTAGTAGTGAGTAGTGGGCCCCTGTCAGACGGCTCTGAGGACGGGGAAGTCGGCCGAATGAGCCGGGCGGGGTCAGCTCATGGTGGTGTCCTGCCGCCTGATAGGAGGTTCAGAACGGGATGGTGCCCCAGTGAAATTTGCAGGCGGAAACCATGAGCAAGACTGAAAGAAAAAACAGAAGATTGCTGCGCGGCCGAACTAAAGACACACACAGAGACACACACAGACACACAGACACACAGACACAGACACACACAGACACACACACACACACACACACACACACACACACACACACACACACACACACACACACACACACACACCGCGTTTTGACCTCTTTGGTCGTCTTCAGGCAAGACCAAGAATAATGCCTTGAATCCAGTATGAACATCGTCGGGGGGGGGGGGATGGCTTTACCTTACCGTGCACAGGAAGAGGAAAGAATGCCAGAAATTCCCCAGAAAAAAAAAAACCACCACCTCCAAGTAGTGAGGAGGCTGCATACAGGGTGTCTCAGGGGTAGCCTCATGGACACCAAACGTGCATGTGTCGCTCCAACATGCCTACAGTAGGTGCCCAGCCCTGGCGGCCATCCTGGCACCACTACAACGGGTGTTCAGGACAACCCACGACGACCTCAAGAGTCCAGGACCTCCTCCAATCACATCTCCCACCCTAAGGGATGCAACCCCATGAAGCTCCTGTCTGACTCCCTCCTCCTTCCCCCCCCTGATACAGACAGTCGGTTTTTTTTTTTTACCACTGTGCAGGAAAGAGATGTTGAAGGCAAAAAGAGTCATCAGAGACAAAGAGATTCCCCAGAGTCCTCCCGCCCTGGGTCGAACCTCTGAGACTCTCACCCCTGTCCTCTAGCTTGCCAGCAGGTGGAGCGGTGGGGACGGAAGGAAGGAGGGGGGGGGGGGGATGGGGGGATGGGGGGCGGGGCAATCAGTTAGGGTGTTCTACCCGAGCTGGTCAATTTGGATGGTGTGGATCCTTATCAAGTGGCCCTGAGAGAGGACTGTTCAAGGCCTGGAGATCAGTTCAGTTCAGTGGTTTTACTTAACGTCTGTTCACCATTGATGACATTAGACGAAAAATAATTTAAAAACGTCATCTCCAACTAACAAAGCTTAACCTCAAAGATAAAAAAAATAACAATAACTTTTGAATTAGTGGTAAAAATAAGCACGCATCAAAGCAGCTTGGCAATTTTAGATTGTGCAATAATAGTAGCAATTTATGATAGAAGGGCTGGACAATATTTGACTGATATCTTGGACGTTGATATCAATAGAATTTTCTTTATAAACTGGAGTTAAGACAGAACATTCTCTCAACAAATGATGCACTGAAATAGGATTACCACAAGTACACAAAAACATGGCAAGAATGTTTCGTGTTCCATGCATTTAACTTGAGTTTTGTTTTGTTTTGTTTTGTAGGCTTGGAGAG
>JADBJO010006985.1:0-2500 GCA_016801955.1 Conus betulinus
AGTCAGTATTTGTGTGTGTGTTTGTGTGTGTGTGTGTGTGTGTGTGTGTGGTGTGTGTGTGTGTGTGTGAAAGACAGAGACAGACAGTTAGGCACGTGTGCGTGTCTGTGCGTGTGTGTGTGTGTGTGTGTGTGTGTGTTGTGTGTGTGTGTGTGTGTGTGTGTTGTGTGTGTGGTGCGTTTGTGCGCGCGCGTATGTGTGTGTGTGTGTGTGTGTGTGTGTGTGTGTGTGCGCGCGCGCGCGCGCGCGCGTATGTGTGTGAGTGTGTACGTGTGTGTGTATGTGTGTGTGTGTGTGTGTGTGTGTGTGTGTGTGTGTGTGTGTGTGTGTGTGTGTTGTATGTGTGTTTATTCGTGTATCTGTGTATGGGGTTATGTGTGTCTGTGTAAGCGCTCGTTATGTATGTATCTGAGTGTATATCTGTGTATGCACGAGGCATGTTTGATGTGCATGTGCTGCGTGCGCGTTGTGCCTATGTTTATGCGCATAACATACGTGTGTCTGTGTGCGTGCGTGCGTGCATGCGTGCGTGCGTGCATGCGTGTGTGTGTGTGTGTGTGTGTGTGTGTGTGTGGTGTGTGTGTGTGTGTGTGTGTGTGTGTGTGTGTGTTGTGTGCCTGTCTATCTGTCTGTCTGTATTATTGGACTGAAAAGCAGTTCCCTTGTTGCTACTAAATTTACTTGTACAATCTTGCTCAATTTGGACCTATCATTACATTATTTCATCAGTTTTTATAATTCTAAGATCACAGAATGCACACAGAATCCGATGGTGAATGTAGGGAGAAAAAAAAAAGACCAATAGATAGAAAGAAAACAGACACAAAAGAAAACAACAACTAGAAAAAGGGAAAAAAATGTATAAAGAGAAAAACTAAAAGACGGGGGGGGGAGAAAAAACAAAAGATGAAAAAAAAAAGAAATGCTACACGCGCGCGCGCGCGCGCGCGCACACACACACACACACACACACACACACACACACACACACACACACACACACACACACACACACACATACGCACTCCTGAAAAGGTTGTTGGTGTGAAAAACAGAACATAGCGCGAACTAGCGCTCAAACAACGTTTGGTCAAACAGATCATCAAAGGATAGAATCTGATGGACCTGCTTTATTTGTCCCCATTGGAATGGGAGGATCGTGGTTCCAGTCTTATGTAGCGTACTGCAGGGTGTGAACTAGCCCCTGCATGCTGCACCACATCCACTATGGCATCAAGATGACCACAGTGTGTAACTAGGGAGACTGATAAATGAGGAAATGGTCAAGACGTGAGGGCGCGCGCGCGCGCACACACACGCACACCACACACACACACACACACACACACACACACACACACACACACACACACACACACACAGCTAAACGAACACCTACACACATACACCACGTGCGACAGGTCGTTGCCTTTTCCATGACGGCGAGAGTCATGCACCAGTTTTACCGTTTTCGTCTGATGTGTTTTGTAATGCAGTTTGTCAGCAATGATCTTTCACGTGCATGCACACGTGGGGTTGTCGATCAACATGGACGTCATCATTACATAAACTGTTCAAATTTCTCCAGAGGCGAAAGGATTATACTGGCTGTTTTGCTTTGAAACGCTTTTCAATAGTCTCCAAATCTGTCAACATTGAAGCTCGCACTTCAGTTTGTAGTTGTACTCCATAAAGGCAATATTCATATCACAAGGGGGGGGGGGGGGGGGGTGGGGGGGTAGATTTTTTTGCTGAAAGTTTGCACTTGGTCTTTTGAATGTTTACTCTTTTCACGAATTCCTATGTAAAATTTTAGAGGCAAACAAGTGCCCAAGAATACTTGCCTTCTCCTCCCCGTTCATGTTTGTGCATGTACACAGACATATGATGTAGCAGTCAAAATCATGTAATTAGGCCCATTACATGATAGCGGTAATCGGTCATTTTTTTTTTAAAGTGCTCCACTGTCTATACTATATCAATGATATTACTTTGACACTATTCATTCCAGTTCTCACAAACAAGCTTACACTCAGTTCGTTGAATCTCAGTCCCCTGTGAGGTGGGTTCTCAAACACGTATGATCATTACAAGAGGATTTAATGAACGCAGAAAGAAGAAATTTTGAGTGTAATTAACAGCGAAACGCCAAGAAAACGTGCACAAACGAATCACAAGACAAAACACGATGCGTTTCGGCCTCTTAGGTCTTCTTCAGACAAGATCGGCAGAAACGAAGACACAAAATTTGAAAGTGGCTTGCGACCCAAATTTCCTGGTAGAGATCTAAGGTAACTGACCGCGATTTCATGAAATGTACTACGAAAAATGAGACTTGCTGCATCGTTTATTCCTACATTAAAGTTTCTTTCGCTCTGCTTTTCTCATTTATTTTCACATCTTTTTTGTCGTTTATAAAGCCGTTGTTTTAATCCTAGGCCTAGTGGAAACAGTGGCTCATTCAAACCGGACCACAGGTCACAAAACCCTGTGGCAGGAC
>JADBJO010006985.1:12500-17500 GCA_016801955.1 Conus betulinus
GGGGGGTAGGGGGGGTGGGTGGGGGGGGGGGGGGGGGGGGGGGTGGGGGGGGGGGGGACGGGTGTGGGTGGGTGTGGGGGCCGGGGGGGGGGGTGGAGGGGTGGGGGGGGGGTCGTGGGGGGTTGGGGGGGTGGAGGGGTGCGGGGAGTGCGTGCGGGGGGGGGGGGGGGTGGGGAGGCGTGCCCATGTTTCCGCTTAGATTAAGTGTGTGTGGTGTGCGGGTGTGGTGAATGTTGGGTGTGGTGCGGTTGCGTTGGCGTTCGTGCGTGCGTGCGTGTGGTGTGTGTTGTGTGTGTGTGTGCGCGGCGCTGCGCGCGCGAAGTGTTAGCGTGCGTGGGTGCGTCGTGCGGTTGCGTGTGTGTGGGTGTGGGTGTGTTGTGTGTGGTGTGTGTGTGGGTGTGTGGGTGTGTGTGTGTATGTGTGTGTGTTTTATTCATCATCATTCAGAGCAAAACAATGATAAACGACGAGTTTCTAAAGCTGGCACACTAAGCTTTTACATGTCTGTCGACGGCCACAATGCACACGACAAGATCATGACCCCCCACGGATGATGGAGGTGATCTTTGTTTTCCATAGATTTTACTAGCGGATGTAGAATAACAATCAAACATACATCACATTTTTTTTCTGAGTTAAATAATCGCTGTGAGGTTACAAATAATTTCCGTGCCTTGAATACGTATATTTGTTGTGTGTTGTTGTTGCAGTTGCTGTTGTTGTTGCTGTTGGTGTTGTTGTTGTTGTTGTTGTTGTTGTTTACATTTTCCGAAGAATACTAGTCATGCAAAAAATAGTCACAGATTATTATGATGTGTAAAAAAAAAAAAAATTAGATAAATAGATAGATAGATAGATAGATAGATAGATAGATAGATAGATAGATAGATAGAAATGCAGACAGTTAGATAGATAATTTGTGATACATTTTTGCTTGTACACACTGTTTCCCACTAATATCATTAATTATTTTTTTCCCGTTTGTACCTCATATATATTTGACCGCTTATTTTAACGTTCATATAATTTGAAACAGACCATCTACAATGCACTGGTATTTCTGCTGCTAATTATATATGCAGTGATATTTATCGCGTTTATAAAGCGTTTTCTTAAAGCATGTTCGCACGGCGTTTTTGTTGTGACGTAAAATGTTTCATTTTGGAAAAAGACGATAACCATCATTACAATGGTGCATGACAGGGAGATGGACAAACAGAAAAAACAGAGAGAAATGACAAAAAGAGACAGACAGGAGACCAATATAGAAAGTGACAGACGCAAATTAAAGAGACAGAGGCAAACAGAGAGGCAGTCAGACAGACGAAGAGACAAAAAACGCAGAGAGACATAATCAAATAAAGAGACCAAATGAGGACGAAACAATATTATGCTTCTCAGTGCCTCGCTAGCATGCAACAGAACTGTGTCCAACGACTCACAAGATCGACATCATGAATTCAACTACGTGTTCTGTGTAGCTCTACATCTAAGCTGAGCTATTGCAAACGTATCCAGTTGTAGATACGCACGCAAGCACACACAGACACTTGTGCATACACGCGTGCGCACGCACGCACGCACGCACGCACGCACTCACCACACACACACACACACACACACACACGCGCGCGCGCGCGCACACACACACACACACAAGCACCACACACACACACACACACACACACACACACACACACACACACACACACACACACACACCACACACACGCACACATACACACAGTGGGAGACAGAAGACAGACAGAAGAAACAGAGACAGAGACAAAGGCGGACAGAGAGGGACAGAGACTGACAGACAGACAGACAGACAGAGAGTGTGTGCACTTACTCTTATTATCCCCAGTGCATGATGCTGGAAGTCACCATCTTCAGTCTCTTCTTTTTTGCTGTTTTCACCGTAGCCGACCACAGCTTCTTCACACAAGGGGTAATACTGCTAACAACAGTCCGCCCTGAAAACAGAAATACGCATACTGAAAAAGAAATTGGAAAAAAAGAAAAAGAAAAAGACGCAATGCTAAAAAAGATGAAATAGTAAGAATAAGTAAAGCTAACGCTGGCGTTCACAAAGTCATGCAAGCTCTCAAATAAAACTAAGATGGATGTACCAGCATAATGTACCGTTTCCTTGTTTCAAAATACTTGTTATCGAAGATTTGGTTTCCGTCTCTCAGCAACTTAATACGGTCGATACTGTTTTAGTCCCGATGCCAGGAGATTATTTTTCCCCTGCAATTAAAGCTGGTATTGATTGGTACAGCGAGGTGTTTATGTCGACATTTTGTGAATTTGTGTCGAATTATCTGGTAGTTACTCTTTTCGTTCCTTTACGTCTTCGAAACTATTTCTTTTTTTTTTTCATTTTCTTTTTCTTACTTTTTGTCGAATTGTCTGGATATTAGCCTTTTCATGTTTTCCTCCTTGTTAAGTGAGTTCATGTCGACTTATCCTCTTGTTAAACTTTTCGTTTATTTAAGTCTTCAGAACCACCATTGAAAAAGTCTTCTGCCTGCTAAAAGTTTATATTTTGTGGACGTACTGATGATGTAGTCTATCTATGTCGTGGATTATTTTGGATACCTAATGTTTCATCTTCAGCCGTTTAGCTTACCCTTTGATTTTGACGACGTCAACCATCCCCGTTAGTTAAATCTTAATCTACTGTCGTTTCGCATCTACGTGTGAAACATGCATACATATGTTTTACTTCTTAATTTTTTTTTTTTCAGCGAAGTGATCACACTATTGCCTCTACCATTTTGTGAAGCTATCAGTTTGAAGGTTGCTTCCACCTATGTCTCACTGCAAAGCTCATCTTGTGAACGCTGTTTTGCGATCACCGATCATCATCAATAAATTAAACGACGGCGTAAAGGTTTAAGCACTTGTATCCTATAAGCTAAATCGCAAGATGGAGTTTCCTAAGTCGAAACGTGATGGCTATGACTTGTGTTTGAATAACTACAAGTTCAGTTTTTTCTTCAGTCGAATTAAAACATGCTTGCTTGGACGTGCTTTTGAAGATTCTCACTATCTAACACACACACACACACACACACACACACACACACACACACACACACACACACACGCACACACACACACGCACGCACGCACACACGTACGCACGCACGCACGCGCGCACGCACACACACACACACACACACACACACACGTACGCACGCACGCACGCACGCGCATGCACACACACACACACACACACACACACACACACACACACACACACACACACACACGTGAATTGGAAAACAATTCTAGGCAAAAGAAAATTTTTTTTAATCGGTAGGTGAACTGACTATGCAAAATGGAAGTATCGGGGTGCCCTTATCATTTCACGGTTTTGCATGTTTGGTGGTCGTGATGCCATCAGTCTGAGATCTGAAGGCGGATACATACAAACGAACAAAGAAGCAAGCAAGGAGACACTGTGAATGCTCTACCTCTCCCAGCCCCCCCCCCCCCTCCCCCCGCCATCCTACCCCCCACTCCCTAATCCATTACGTGACATGATAAAATAAAATAACAGTGAATCAAGTACGCCTCTCATAACGGAACAGCAATAACTTGAGAAGAGATAAGGGAAGTAAGCAAGGAAGGAAGGATGGGCGGATATAAGAAAGAAGAGAAATACGGAAAAGGGGAAGAGAGGCAATGGTAAAGAAAGGAAAAGGAAAGGACGGGAAAAGAAAAGGGACATGCCCGAAGAGGAAAAAAAACTAAAACCTTTTTTTTTTCCACGCTAAACTGAGTTTCATTGTCATGTCATTACTGACCCAGATTTACAGATGTTGCCAGGTCGACGAAGCTGTTGCGAGGGACACCTTGGTGTGTACCAGAGCAAAGTTGTCTTTGTCGTCTGTTCTCTTTTCAGCCGGTGTGGATGACATCAATTTATCCGAATGTGAAGAGGGGAAATGATACCGACTTAAACGAAAACGTCGACTGCCCCAGCTGTGTGTCAGAGTGGAGAGCACAATACACTTGAATAGCTTCCCATCATATTTAAAAACACCGCAGGGCAGAAAAAAAAAATGTCTTTTTTCTGTAAAACACCGTTTTGTCTCGATTAGCTTTGTGATTTTCCAGCTCCACATAAAGAAGGACAAGAAGGAAGCAAAAAGAAAAAAAAAAAGAAACTGAGAAAAAGCGCAAAAGAAATGAAAGCTAAATAAAGAAAGAGAAGCAAACAGGGAAGCAATCTAACTAGCAAACGAACGATCGGCAAACTTTGAAGTGAAAGAATACGTTTATGTTCGTTACGTTGAGTTCCATTGTTGTTTTCTTCTTCGGCTAGGAGTCCTTGAAAACATGTGTTGTGATTTTCATCTTCGTCGATTGTAAAGCAATGTTAAGCCTGAGATTGTATTGTTCTCCTTAAATTAATATTGAAACAGTCATAGACTTTGTTATGTCGTAATATATTTGCTATTTGCTCTTTGGTCTGCATCAAGGTTTTTTTTTTTTTTTTTTCTGCGAAGGCTCAGTCTATTACGTATATTCGTACTTAAGTACATAGATAAATAGATAAACAGGCAGACAGACAGATGACCCTACTCTAACGGACCAACGGACCATAATAATACGTTGTGTTGGCTGTTTTGACTACGTTCAATAATTATTCTTCTTTTGCCGGACGTTGCAATTTTACGTAACTCCTATAGGGTTTTTCCACCCCATTCCTTGCATTACCATTTCCATCGAAAAGGTTTAAAAACATCTGAACACTAATAACATACGAAATGTACTTGTCATCCAAGTGCTATGAACTCGTGGTGCGTATTGTATATGTCTTATTAAAAGAAAAGAGAGAGGACGGGAGGGGTGGTAGGGAAATGCAAGCGGAGGCACAGAATGAAAAAGATCCTTACGCCACCTGGCCGCTGCATACACACTACAATTTCAGTTTTTACTTCCATCAAAGGGGCGTCACTGCGTGCGAACTAGTCCATATAAAC
>JADBJO010006985.1:27500-32577 GCA_016801955.1 Conus betulinus
GCTCATACGAATTCATCTGATAATTCTTTTGTTGCAATAAAACAGACAAGACTATGTATACATAGCGACAAGATGTTTATCTTTTACTCATGAAAACATGTTACCACGAAATGCGAGGCCAAATTAGATAGACTTTCGAGATTAGAGCAAATCGTTTAAAACAAATCCTATACCAGCATCATTATCAGTACTGAAACAGAGTGAGTAATCAGCAAACACTTTTAATTTAACATACCAATTACCACAAGAACGGTTGATGCAATGAACAAACACATTTAACACAACCCTGACGCCACCAGAACGATAATTAATAATTCGACTTCAGTCAGAGGTGTAATGACTAGTATCATCCCATAATAAAAACAACGTTTTGATGACCTAAGACTGAACAGCAGGAAATAAACTGATAATCAGTCACTTGATTTCTGTAAGAGGTATTATGGTTGGTGTCGCAAACAATGAAGACAACGTTTTGATGATCCAAGGCTGGCTAGCAGGTGGTAAAGCTGATCATTTATAATCACAAAAAGAGGTAACATGGTCAGTGTCGTAAACAATAAAGACAACGTTTTGATCATCCCAGACTGAATATCAGATGGTAAAGCTAATAATTAATAACCCGTCACATGCACCTTTGTCAGTCAGCTATGACTTGTTTATTTGTCGCACAAGATCGCATGCGGAATCATGTAGCCAGCAAATCGGCAAAGAGGATGATGCAGAAACAATAGATTGTCGATCATTCCAACGGAAAATGCTGAGGCGGAAATGAGAAATTGATTACTGAAATGGAAAATGATGAGCATAGATAATGAAGAAAAAATGAAGAAAAATGAAACCGATACAGCAAAGTTGGATTGATGGAATATGTGATGAGAACTGTGAAAGGCAGTGAACGAGCGCGGAAAGGATGTATATTTTTGTATTTTCGAATCCGTCGCTCGTGTTTGTAGTGTCATTTATTATCCATGAAACAATTTTTGATGAATAGCTAAATAGGAAAAAATTGTCTGCTTGATATAATTTTAAGAGAGCTATAAAAGTGATCGCAAGCTGCGACTAGAATGCGTAATTCAAGCAATTTGTAATTAACAAATAACTAGAGAAAAGAGAAAGCTGTATCTGTGTGTATCAGTCTGTCTGTCTGCCTGTCTGTCTGTCTCTCTGTCTGTCGTGTGATAGTTGCGACAGCGTGAATCCTGACACAAGGTATAGTTACCGGACAATGAACTGAATCATTCAAACTGCACTGTAGACAACGGTTGAAACACTGGGGAGTTAGCTGAATTATTCAACACTACATTGTAGCCAGCAAGTTAAAACACTGGACAGTGGATTGAATATTTAGCACTACACTGTAGACAACAGGCTAAAATACTGGACAGTGATCTGATTAAATTCAACACTAGACTGCAGACAACAGGTTGAAAACACTGGATAGTGAAATGAATATTCAACACTAGACTGCAGACAAACAGGTTGAAATACTGGATATTGTAATGAATATTCAACACTAGACTGCAGACAACAGGTTGAAACACTGGATAGTGAAATGAATATTCAACACTAGACCGCAGACAACAGGATGAAACACGGGACAGTGAAATGAATATTCAACACTAGACTGCAGACAACAGGTTGAAACACTGGATAGTGAAATGAATATTCACGACTACACAGCAGATAACAGGTTGAAACACTGGATGGTGAAATGAATATTCACGCGACCGCAGACAACCGGATGAAACGCGGGACAGTGAAATGAATATTCACACGACACTGCAGACGACAGGTTGAAACAGTCGACAGTGAACTGAATTATTCAATACTATACTGTAGACAGCAGTTGAAAACACTTGACAGCGAACCGACTCATTCAACACTACACTGCAGACAACAGAAGGATGAAACTTTGGACAGTTAAAACGTCTAACACCACACTGCTGAAACACGAGGTTGAAATATTGGACGATCAACACAATTAACACTACCCTGCCGACAAGAGCACAGTATAACACTATGCTGACGACAAGAGATGATTGAAAAACTGAAAGGTTAACTAACACATTTAACACTGTGCTGGCCACAAGAGATGATTAAAAAACTGAAAGGTTAACTAACACATTTAACACTGTGCTGGCCACAAGAGATGATTGAAAAATTGAAAGGTTAACTAACACATTTAACACTATGCTGGGCACAAGAGATGATTGAAATATTGACTGTTCGCAATTTAATACTACGCTGAAAGGTAGAGTGACTATTGAACAGAAAACACATCTAACACTATGCTGGGCCACAAGAGAAGATTCAAACATTGAAAGGTAAACACATCTAACACTATGCTGCCGATATAGAAGACGGAAACATTTGAAAGGTAACACATCTAACACTATGCTGCCGATAGAGAAGACGGAAACATTGAAAGGTTAACACATCTAACACCATGCTGCCGATATGAGAAGACGGAAACATTGAAAGGTTAACACATCTAACACCATGCTGCCGATATGAGAGACTGAAACATTGAAAGGTTAACACATCTAACACTATGCTGCCGATATGAGAGACTGAAACATCGAAAGGTTAACACATCTAACACTATGCTGCCGATATGAGAGACTGAAACATTGAAAGGTTAACACATCTAACACTATGCTGCCGATATGAGAGACTGAAACATTGAAAGGTTAACACATCTAACACACGCTGCAGATATGAGAGACTGAAACATTGAAAGGTTAACACATCTAACACTATGCTGCCGATATGAGAAAATTGAAACATTGAAAGGTTAACACATCTAACACCATGCTGCCGACAAGAGAAGACTGAAAACACTGAAAGGTTAACACATCTAACACTATGCTGCCGTCAAGAGAAAATGGAAACATTGAAAGTTAAACACATCTAACACTATGCTGCTAACAAGAGGAGATTTAAAAACATTGTAAGGTTAACACATCTAACACTATGCTGCCGACAAGAGGACATTGAAACATTGAAAGGTTCACACTCTAACACTATGCTGCCGACAAGAGAAGACTGACAACACTGAAAGGTTAACACATGGCTAAGACATCTAACACTACGCTGCCAGTGTCACACGGTTAAAAATATCGGACAGTGGACTGACACATTTATCACTGCACGGCCAACAACAAAGATAATTGAAACATTTGACAGTAAAAGGGCACATTTTCATGATACAGCGATGGTTTAGCACTACGAAGAAAAGAACAGGAGACAGAAACATTGGCCATTAAACACTGCAATGCTTACATCGAAATATTGCACATTTAACTCCACACTGCATACAACAGGAGAATGAAGTGCTGGACACCAAACACTACACTGCCGACAACAGAAGGTTAGGGGCAAAAAACGAACATCAACGGTCACCGACGGACAGGCAGGAAACTTCTAACTTGCGGTTGGCCGCCAGCCACAAAATAGGAGGAAATCAGGGTGCGTCAACATCCAGGTGGCAGCACCAGCCATCTACTCCCCCTGTGGTGGATTATCCAGGTAGACAACAAGCCTACACCGGTTAATTCGGGCAGGATTTCCGGCAAGGAATCTGTCCGGTGGTCTGATGGCGTAAGCCCTACCTTCCAGCGGTTCCGGCAGCTTAGTGTTGGTCTGCACTTCATCCTGGCTGCCAGCTTCCAGGATGCCAAACCAATCGTGGTGGATCCTCTAGACCTCATAGGCAGGTGGGTGGGGGAGGGCACTGCCTACTGCAATCACCAGGTTGGTTAGTAGGCATAGCCCCCACCCCCACCCCCCACCCCCAGCCCTTCCCCCATGGATTCTCACGTGTTTTCCATAAGTGCAACGGTGCAACAGTGTAACGCCTTAAATAGAATGTTGCAGTCCAAGCAGAACGAATCGCTGGCTTAGAGTCAAAACCATGCATCTGAAAAAAAAAAGCTTGTATTTCAAATAAATAAAGATGAAATTTTGAAAAATGCGTATTTAGTCTGTATTCTTCAAATTGCTGTGAACGTCTTCATTCTCATGCCTTTGGTTGTATCTGTGTTTATGCTGTGCTGTCTAGTATAAAGAGCAAAGAACATGTGTTGAATTTGTAGGATAAACCATTTTGGCATGAAAACTGATGACTTCGCTGTGAAATTTAACCCCCCAAAACGAAAAATGATCCACTTCTGGTGCATATGCAAGTACTGTCCGTTTTGACCAAACCAGCACACCCGACACCATTTTGACCAAAAATGATACATCATCAGGTGATTTTTTTAATATATCGTGAGAAAAAATTGTCTTTGTACAAATTTTTACATGAATCATACGCATGCTTGAGAGGAGCCAAAGTAGAACATGTAGAGTCAAACACTTCACGCTTCTTCTGGCTTCCCTCTGTTAAACTACCCACTTAGACTTAACCCCCCCCCCCCCCCCCCCCCCCCCCCCCAACACAGAGTTACAAAAAATGTTTTGAAACTTACAAAAATATTGGAGATAATGGCATTTATTAACTCGGGTTTTACATTGCTACAAACTAGTAAATTTTGAGAGAGAGAGAGAGAGAGAGAGAGAGAGAGAGAGAGAGAGAGAGAGAGAGAGAGAGAGAGAGAGGTATTGATTCATTTTATGTCTTGAACCGTCACTAGGGATATAATGAGGAACATGCAATATACTTCAGCTATAGTTATGAATACGTACGCATTGCTGAATACAGGAAGATTAAAAAGTACCTAGTTGCTCGCGCGCACGCACTATGTGTGTGTGAGTGCGTGTGTGTGTGTGTGTGTGTGTGTGTGTGTGTGTGTGTGTGTGTGTGTGTGTGCGTGCGTGCGTGCGTGCGTGAGTGTGTGTGTGTATGTGTGTGTGTGTGTGCGTGTGCGTGTGTGTGTGTGTATGTGTGTGTGTGTGTGCGTGCGTGGGTGCGTGCGAGTGAGTGTGTGTGTGTGCGTGTGAGTGTGTGTGCGTGTATCTGTTTCTGTATCTCTGTGTGTGATGTTTGTTTGTGTGTGTGAGAGAGAGAGAGAGAGAGAGAGAGAGAGAGAGAGAGAGAGAGAGAGAGAGAGAGAGAGAGTCTTACAATGGTGTTTGG
>JADBJO010006985.1:41711-65439 GCA_016801955.1 Conus betulinus
CGTTGCTATATTTCTCATATACTATGAGTGTGTAGAGTATTTTTCACCTTTATTGTTGTACAGTACCTCTGTCACTGATTTGTTTTATCATGGGGTTGATTTCGTTTTAGGAAAGGAAAAGTCAGTTTATCATCAAATGGTATAGAACACGCTTTCATAAACAAAGAGATAACTGGCCACAAATTATAATTATACAGAACACGTTTTATCAAAGGAAGCATTTAAGCAACTTGGAATGTGATTTTTTTAACCTACGTAGCAGCCTTTATCACTTGCTTTTTTCACCTCGTATATATATATATATATATATATATATATATATATACGAGGTGAAATATATATATATATATATATATATATATATATATATATATATATATATATATATATATATTCCTTTAACTGGCAATCACGCCAATAAAGCATCCTTCAAGGTACAGCTAATTTTATGCCCTTGTAAAACGTACCAATCATGCTTTTTAGTTCACAAATATTACATCAAAAAAAACAAACAAAACAAAACCATTACCACCTCAGAAACTTTTAATACACTGGCAATTAAGCCAGTTGAATGTCGTTTTAACATCTTATAATAAAAATGTCTTTTTTCAACCCTAAATAAAGAAACTGGCAATGTAGTGTTTCTTTCTTTTACACCATCCAATGAAGGTTCCACTTCAATTGTTGACATCTTACATCATCACCACAATATAGTAACGAGTTTACAAACGGGCAATCATATCAGAATCAATAAAAAAAATATATTTATACATAGGACATAAATATACACTTCAGCATACTGTCAAGTATATCTATGGTGTACAAAAAGTTGTACAGGTGTTCTAAGTAATCTATGCAGAAAAAAAAAAAAACAACGACAAGCATAAGCACAGGAAATATTTTTTTCAAGCAACATCAACAACCAAACAAATAAAACAAAACAAACAAAGCAGACAAACAAAAAAACAAACAAACAATCACACACACACACACACACACACACACACACACACACACACACACACACACACACACACACGCACACACACATAGACACACACACACACACAGACACAGACAGAGAGAGAGAGAGAGAGAGAGAGAGAGAGAGAGAGATGAAAAGTCGTGGATAGATGACTGTTGAGATCATAAACTTAAGAGAAGTTCCGCTGAATGAAAGAGACAAACCATTTGCAAGAAAAAAAAAAACACGAAGCATTTCGTCCTCTTCAGTCTTCTTCGTGTAAGACAAACAACATTCAAAACAATTAAAACGAAGAACGAACGATAACTTATCTCCTCAAACTGCGCGCAAAAAAGATGTCCAAAGAGGTTGAAACGCGTCGTGTTTTGTCTTGTTGTTTGTTTGTCTCTTTCGTTCGATGGAACAGTAAGTCTTTAACAACTGAACTAGATATCAATAATTATGTTACAGAAGTCACAAAATTAACGCAAGCACAAGATGAAGATTTAGAAGGTTACATAACAATAGAGTCAATAATAAATGGTTTAAAGATATGCAGAGCAATAAATGTCCAGGTAAAGATGGAATAATGGTTAATGTTCTTAGATTCTCTCCGGAAACGGTTTCACAGTATGTTCATTAAATGAAGGGTATTTGAAAGGAGAAATATCAATTACACAAAAGGAAGGCATAATTATATGTTTACAGAAAGAAGGTAAACCTAAGGAACATATAAAAAAACAAACAAACAAACAGACTGGAGGCCAATAACGTTACTTAAAGTGGGTTTTGTTTTAAAAATTGGTTCACTGTGCATTTTGCTTAGAGTCAAACCAGCCTTGCTTGAACTTTTTAATGAAAATCAAACAGGGTTTGGATCTGGAAGGTATAGCAGGGATAACCTGAGGACAATGTATGACATAATACAGGAAATTATTAACCAAAAGACCAGCGTGGGTTGTAAGATTGCTATCACAATGCCCAGAATCAATTAACTAGATAAATTGTCAATTACTATTCAAAAGACCATAATAAGACTGCCATCACAATGCCCAGAATCACTCTTCTAAATAAATTGCCAATTAATAAATTGGGCCACCGTTTTTAGTAAAACTAGTTATCATGAATTCTGGAAAGATGTTTTCAGTGCATACAGACAATTTCGTAATCATGTAGAATTAAATGAAGGGCATTAGCCACCAAAGCCCATATTCGACAATGAAAATTTTAAGATTGCTAACAAGACTTTTCATTACAATAAATAGACATATACGTCTAGTGAAGGATTTCCTGGATAAATGTGGCATTTCCTGCTTTTTAGTTCATTACCAAAATAATTGGAACCAAAACAAACTTTCACAATACGCAAATTGTGTACAATCAAATTTTTTTAAAGTCTGAAGATTAGAAATATCCACATTGAAGATAATATAAGTGAAGAAGTCAGTAAATCCATACAGTTGATTGTTGATGTGCAAGAGGGTCAAAGGCATGCTATGAACTGCTTCTAGAAAATTTGAAATGTTAATGGTAAGCCTTTACACGATGGGAAAATAAACTTATTAATACTACAATTCACTGGAAAGCAGTGCTGAACAAAACTACGAAAATAACAGAAGTAAAACTGGAATGGTTTCAAACCAGAATGTTGATTATATTTGTAGAAGAAAAGAACTCTGGACACATAAAATGAAACTGAACGCAGTTTATTGAGAAAACGCTAACCGATTTTGATGGAGACAAATATTTTACTTAACATGCACTGATAAAGAACACAATGTATCGAAGAAAACGTTCTACACAACATAAAATGATACACAAAACATTTCGTTAAAGGAAAGACCTGTGCACAATATGGAATGATGTAGAACACATTTTAGTTAAGGAACCAATCCATCTAACATAGAAATATACAGGAATGATTTTTAAGGAAACAACTCTACACAAGATAACATGGTATAGCTCACAAGCAATTCACCACTGCCTTGTAGACAGTCAGCTTGGTAAACAAATTATTGCCATGTTCATTTCACAGTCGCTTACAAATCCTGCTGATAGAAGCACCAGCCCTCTCACAGTCACAACTTCCTTGTCATGCTGCAGGCTGAAGTCAAAGTATTCTTCAAGGAAGTGAAGTTCTCCATGTTGTTCAGCTTAGTTCCATCAAATTCAATGCTACATTGTGAAGGAGCCCAAGCTGGTGCATTTTGGAGCATGACCTGTCTGTCATCTACAGGCAGATGGTTAGTGTGAAGATTTTGGCTGATGATGACAGGCAATCGGCTCGTTCAGCGCTGCAAGGACACAGTCGTCTGTGGCCAGGAAGTCTCTCACCATGGCCTCAAGGGCTTTGCTCTTTACCTTCAAATTAAAGAGTCGACCATAACATCTGTAGCAGACAGTGATCTATGCATCAGTCAAGGAGGAAGCAGCAAACTGCATGGTCGCAAACATGATGCTGAAGAGCATGGGTACCAAGACACATCCTTGTTTTACTCCATCATCAGAGACTGGAAAAAGGTCAAATACACTTTTCTACAACTGAAAGACAGTCAAGATTGGACAAAATGGCCCAGAGGTGTTAAAAGTCTTACCCGGTCCACTAAAATGATATAGAGGTTCTGTTTCTGCTCATAGCTTTTCCAATATCTGCCGCATTGTGAGGACCATGTCGATCATCACGCTATTGGTCCAGGAGCAGCGCTGATTCTCAGATACTGCACCATCCAAAGTATTCACTCCAGTGGTGGAGATTGTCACCATCTTATGTGAGGAGGGTGCTGTTGGCTTATGAACAGGAGCTGTAGCAGTGGAATGGGGCATACACACCCTTTAGGCCAGTAATGAACTTTTGGAAGTTATGTTCATCTGCAGACTGTTACATTTATATGGTCTTTGCCTCCACCACCCATTACCATCTGTAGCTCAGCTTAGACTTTGCCATTGAAATACGTGAGACAGTCATGCTTGGCAGATAAACTTTTGTCATCTAGCCAGCCGGTGAAAACTTCCTGCTTCTGTTTCAGTAGACTTGTGATCCCTGTATTTCTGCTGTCAAGCTAGTCCTGATGTTTCTAGTCTGGGTATCCTAGTCCTGATTTTCTGCTCTGGGTATCCTAGCATGATTCTGAATAAGTGATAAGCTGCACTCTGGCAGTTTAGCCCAGGCTTTTCATGACTCACATTTAATTGTTCGATTCTTAACCTCATCCCTGAGATTGATCGCGAGTGTTCCTTTTTATCCGGATCAGAAAGTTTCTGTACATTCAAATGCATTCTTGACGTGTGATAGAAAAAAAAAACAGCTTGGGTTGCACAAGCAGATGGTCAGTCCAGCAATCATTTCCCCTCGTTGCACTTGTGATACATACATCTTGAATTCCATGGCGCCTGGTGATTAAAGAGTCGGTTAGGTGTCATTGTTTGTTGTGGGGTGCCTCAGGTGGCCTTGGGGATGTCAGGGAGCTGGTGTCAAGTGTTGGTGACGGTCAGGCCGTGCTTGACATCAACTGTAATGAGCAAGCTGCCCGTTGGACTTCCCCTGTCCTATGCCATGGGGTCCACTGACATCCGGCCAGGACTGGGAATGTCTGCCAATGTAGACGTTGAAGTCTCCTCGTAGCAGAGCTTTTTATCTCCTGGGAGGGAATGTACCAGACTTGTGAAGCTGAGGTCAAACAGTTCTAGTCTTTCTTTCTATCCTGGGTGTAACTCACTGTGGGGACAGGGTAGGGGACTGGTGAGTGCACGCTATTTATCGTCAGCTGAGTCTCTGCTTTTATTAGACAGTCCCATCATCATGCAGCCACTCACATTAGTAACTGTCTGCTCGTTTTCTGCGTTCATTATTTTAAAAGTTATTTGTCCTACCTGATGAAGAGCCAACACGTCCAAACGCGTTTTGTTTGTTTTGTTATTTGTTTGTCCTTCATGCCCTACGTGCACTGAGGACCTTATAGGATACTGGAAGTGTTGACCAGGTTTCGTACATTTCACAATGTAGATCTTTATCATAAATGGAGAGCACAGAATCTTATGTTTGCCCTCCTATTGTATTATCATACAAACTCTGTAGGGTTTTCTTCGACCTGGCTCAGCAACTGCAATTCATGTTGCTCTGTATGGTGAAGATTTGTCATTTCCTGTTGCTGACTGACTAATCCATTCTTTCCATTGCTTTGGAATAGGGTTAACTGTGTTGCAATTATTTTATGTTAACTTCAGTCCATATCAAATTTTCTAGTTTCATTTGAATTTATCACATGTATTATTGTTATTTCAATTCCAGTGTTTTTCCACGCAGTCCGATAAGAGGGTGATTGTTATAGTGCATCAACTCATTACAAACACAGTCAGTAATGATCACCATACTCTATAAGGATGGCAGATGGGACGATAAAAGCCCAGCCGTAAGAGCCACAGCTACAACATATGCAAACAATGAAATGCAGTGCCTGTGACATTCTTTCATCTGATTTCATCAGCAGTAACGACAAAACGCCCACACATGACCAAGGGACCCATCTCCCTCCAACTCTACGTCCCTTCCCCCATCCCTCCATCCACACACTCTCGTATGTATGTTTATTATAGACATCTACACTTAAACACCCACTCACACGCACATGCGCATGTTCGCCTACACACACACACACACACACACACACACACACACACACACACTCACACACACACACACACACACACACACATACACACATATGCGTGCTCACACACTCACACACACACACACACACACACACACACACACACACACACACACACATATGCACAGGCACGCACACACACACACACACATACACATACCTACAGACACACACACATTCACATGTGCGTGCTCACACACACACACACACACACACACACACACACACACACACACACACACACACACACACACGCACACACACGCACACCCCCACACACACACACCCTCCCCCACACCACACACATACCTCTTTAATACCTCTCCAGTATAGTTAACAAATAAACAAACAGGGAGAGAGAGAGACAGAGACAGAGAGAGGGAGAGAATTTTATGTTTTAAGACAGCTATTACAGTGTTAAAGTGGAGAACCATAACCATGCCCCATTTCTCAACCCATCCCCGCATCTCTCTCTCTCTCTCTCTCTCTCTCTCTCTCCCCGCCTCCCTCCCTGTTTGCCATGGTGAGGAAGGAAGGTGAGTGAAGACAGAATAAATAGTGGGCAAAAGCGAGCTCCCCAGCCATCTACACTCCGCCTGCTGACGCGTCATCTGCTCTCTCAGTCTCCCTGACAGCTGCCTTCAGTCGACCCTGCCGTCATCTCAGCGCAGACTTGGTAAGGTGAGGCTGACTCTTTCTTTTATTGTACTGTGTTAGTGTGCTGGATGGGACTGGATTGCATTGCTCTCTGAGTGTAGCGAAAACCGAATGAAGAAGCATATGCTTGTAATACAACGTTATGGTAATAGCATGCTGTACAGATTGTACTTATACTGCTTTTCCTTCATTACCTTTGGAAGGTGCTATTTTCCTTCATGCCCTCTCTTACTTACACACACACACACACACACACACACATACACACACACACACACACACAGACACACAGACACACACACACACACCACACACACACACACACGAACAGACAAAAACACCAGTTGGCACATTTTGTTCATACCATACCTTTTGTGGCGGTCGAATCTACGCTGGGCCATGTCAGTACAGGGGATTTTTCCCTCGGAGTTAACATGGTTCTGACTCCATTTCCCATACAGTCCTTCGAATGAGACTATAAACCGAGGTCCGTGTGTAAACGCACGCATGAGACCTTGCACACACGTAAAATCCCATCAGCAACTTTTGGAAGAGAGGGCCAGTCTGGCTGTTGGCATGAATGACATGTTACACATAGCATGCATCTATATGAGGAATTGAAAGAATGAAGGAAAATATGGTAACTGAGAGAACAATATTGACTGGATGACAAGGGAAACGACTGAATGAAGCGCTGGCAGGCAGGTCTTTACTTGGCACTACCCAGGTAGGCAGCGCATTGTGTACACGATTGTGAGCATTGTCAGTGCTTAGAACCTTTGGCAAGGCGCTTTTTAAATGCTATGTTACTATTGTAGCCCGGTGCTAACAGTGTACATATTTGTTGGTTACCCTTGGTAGACAAAATGTTTTGTTCGAGAGTTTATCTTCTCCCTTACCTCCCTTGATACTGAATCTCGATTATTTTGCATAAACTCTTTAAAATGTGACTGCCTCAGAACCTACACATTTGGTATATACGTCACTGAAGTCACAAAAATTAATGTATTTTATTTTGTTACAACCGTACTGGGCTGTGAAGCCCATATTTTCTCTAAACTTTGGCACCGTTTTGAATTGTCCATCGAACAAATCTTGAATAATTCCTGATTTTGCAAAAAATATGAGAAAAACTGAAGAATCCGAAAACGCACATTGAAAGTAAACCCATAAGCTATCATTTCATATATCACATGCCTAGTATCCTTTCTGCACAAGCCTGTGACTATACGAAATGACTAGCGGCGCGCCGACCTCTTGTGAATAAAGTGTTTTCCCTATACTTTGGAGAAGTTCGTTTATATACTTAAAGCATTTGCGCATTTTACACACACGCACTCTGCCTTACCGGATCAGTCCAGACACTGGCTTGAGGGTTTCGTCAGGATTCTTTCCAAGCCTTTCAATGGTACTAACTACTAAGTCGAGTCTGTTACTATCCCTGTGTCAAAGTCTCAGAGTCTAGTAGTGGTACAGTGAGAACAGTCAAAGCCGTTGTTACCATCTATGGCTATTCCGTCGCAGTGCTAGGGCTAATCTGTCTCCTATTAACTGAATACCCTAGCACTGGTCTGTCAGAAGTGTCACTGTCAGCACGACTTAGCTCCTTTAACTAACTAGAAGTTGGTCGGTCTGCCACCTTCGAGCCCATATGTCGTACTCTCGGAGTTCATATGCTTGTTTACCTGAATGTCAGTGAACACTTCTCACGTGAGACACACTTCCGCTGAGCTCGCCTGTGTGCACAGAATCCGTGCATCACAACGTGAACAAGTTGCCCTCTTGGTCTCTGGATCTGGATCTGGATCATTACGTCGCAGGAGCCAATTAACGGCTATAAACATGACGGAACAGGAAGAGCGCAAAAATAGTTAAAAAATAGTTTTAAAAGCCACCACTTTGTCCTAACAATCTTCTACTGGGTTCAGGTCTCAGTGAGTAGCCACAACAGGTATCTACAGGTTAAAAAAAAATGGCTGAAAACTCTACTGCTATCAAGATGCTAGTAGGCAGGCGATGTTGATCTGCCAAGTGCTGATGTAAATGCATTGGCAGAGCCTGCACTGACGATATCCTCCCCTAGATGATTCCAGTCCATCACTGTCCGCACAAAGAAGGAGTGAGTGTACTGACTTGTGTTAGAGACAGGTAGTTTGAAGCTGCGAGTGTTTCTGACCACTCAGAGTTCTGTATATTGGAGATGTCAAAGTCCTCATACTTGGGGGGTCGTGTCCGTCTGCCGCCAGCACTTACAGGGGTCAAGAAGTTTTGGGTGGGAATGGCGTGGATGAGATTTCCCACTATCTTTAACATCAGGCCTAGTCGTGCCTGTCTGCGACGATCAGCCATTAGGGGGAGATTCAAATCCCGCAGCATTCGGCTTATGTAACGTGGTTCCCTGGACCTATAGTCCTTTGTGATGAAGCGTGCTGCCTGTCTCTGTACCCTCTCCAACTTCTTGATGTCCTGTTGGTAATGTGGGTCTCACACTGTAGCTGCATACTCCAGTCTGGATCTCATCAGTGTGATGTACGCCAGACGCCTGCACTCCTTTGGGCAACTCCTGAGATTCTGGTGTAGGAAGCCTACTGTTGATCCGGCTTTTCGAGCAATATTTGCAATGTGTTGACCCCATTTCAAGTCATCTGAGATGAGCACTCCTAAGAGAATGGGTTTTGCTGAACCTGTTTCAGAAAGACTCCATTGAGGCTGTACATATAGGTAGACCTGATCCGGGAGGACAGGATATAACATTTCTGTGCGTTGAAGTGCATGCCCCATCTCTTGGCCCAGTCCTCAAGGTGTCTCAGGTCTTCTTGCAGGGTGATGTGGGTCCTGAGGGGTGTTGATGTTGCGGTACAGTAGGCAGTCGTCAGTGAAGAGTCATACTTTTGACTTCACTGCTTCCGGTAGGTCATTGATGTGGCACAGAAAGAGTAGTGGCCCCAACACTGTTCACTGAGGGACACCAGAGTCGACAGCTACCTCGCCTGATGCCTCTCCCTCCAGTACCACTGCATCCTCCTTTTTGTCAAAAAGTCAGTGAGCCATTTAAGAATAGGTCCTCGTACTCCATAATGATCGAGTTTGTGGAGTAACTTGTTGTGAGGTAACGTGTCAAAGGCTTTACTGAAGTCCAGTATCACCACATCAGTTTGGTTCCCAGCATCGCAGGACTCGAAGAGATCATGCATTGTGGTAATCAGCTGCGTCTCACAGGAGTAGCCGGATCTGAAGCCGCAGTTTCTGTCAGTCAGTATGGTGTGCCTGTCCATATGGTTCCGAAGGTGACGACAGATGATATGTTCCAGGAGTTTGCAGGCTACCAAAGTTAGAGAAACTGGCCTGTAATTCTCTGCCTTGTTTCTGTCTCCTTTCTTGAAAACCGCCGATATGTTTGCTGGTCATTGTCGGAATTGTCATTCTACGAAATTCAGACTTCCCAATCGAGACCTTGCTGATGACTCCATTCTTATGATAAATACAACTGAAAATGTATGAAAATTATCGAAAATCACATCAAAACCACATATCAATGGCTATAAGGTAAGGGAAGTCAGTTGTGTTTTCCATCAATTTTCAAAAACAAAGTATTCGGCTCAGCCTCTGTCTTGGATAATGAAATTTAAATGTGTGAAGAAAGAGAAATGTCAACTATTCATTCATTAGAAAATCATTTTACACTGTTTGGTCTTTCTTATCAAAATAGAGAAAAATATGACGCAAATACATTAAAAGTGGGTTCACTCTCTGACTTTAATCATCAATAATTTTTACACAGCACACAAAATTGTCAAATGTGACTTACTTACTGCATTTTATTCCCTGGGTTCTGAGGTTTAAATCGATAGTACATATGTTTGATTACTTTGAATGGACGGCGAGCCCGACAATACTGATGCTGCCACAGAGAGCACACATTCTTGTCGTTTCCTTCTTGCGAGGCCCGTTTTGAGTGCAGCAGTGTGTCGCTGGCTTTGCGGGGTGACTCGCACTACATATCTATAGGCGCTGAGTGTGCTCAGTGTACTCCTTGGTCCATGCTGCTCCATGGTCCATGTTACTCCCTGGTGCTCAGTACGCTCAGAGTGTGCTCAGTGTGCTCAGAGTGCTCCGAGAGGGTGTTCCAGAGTATCGCTCTTGGTGTGTGCTCCTGGTGTGTGTTCTTGGTGTGAGCTCCTTGTTATGGAAGGGAAATAAAAGGGAAGGAACCCCACATCTTTCCTCTGCGTTTTCTTTGCTGGCTGCTGTCCCTTGGCACCTGAACTTACCACCATTGTCTTCCCCTGCACACCCCTTACTCCTCCACACCATCGCATTAGTAGTAGTAGTAGTAGTAGTAGTAGTAGTAGTATAACTGAAACTAAAACATCAAAGGTCATTCCCATTAATTCAGACTTCAGATGTATTTTAGGAAGCGCAAGCATATAACCATTCTAGTGACCATGCTTACATTTCCAACATTCATATATATAAAACAGAAGTGTGCATTTTGTCCAGCCTGCTATAGTGGCATACCAATCCCTCTTCTCCTCCTCCCCCACCCACTTCACACCTGAAATAATTGAATTCCCCAGCATGATTGTGCATGTAGTCACGTCTTACTTTCTACATGTGCTGGGGAGACTCCTGTAAATGTTTTGTGGCTTTAGCGGTGGTGATTTAGTTACAATACTTGTGTTTGAATAACGGTTAGCACATTTAGTTGACATGGTATGTAGCGGCCGTGTGATGAATTATATGGTAAAGGTATATTTCTTATTTGTGACTGAACAGTTTTCATCTGCCGTGTTGCCAGAGTTTTTCGTTGCAGAGACGTTGCTGGTTCAGATTTACACTGAACTATGAGATCGTTTGATTTCCGTGTGTAGAGTCCAGTGGTCAAGGGGTAAAATGACAGGTGAAAGATGAAACAGTTTGAAGATTAAACAGTGCATGGTTATGCCAGTGACCTGTCTGTGTCTCATAACATGGATAATCCTCATGACTGGGAAAAGAAACTTCCCAAATTGTAAATAACAAATGCTGTCAGAGACTCTTTCATTCAAAATAAATCTTTTCGTTTCTAGAAACAGCAGTGGCCTAATCAACAGGACTGAACATATTTTAAAAACATGAACTGTTCGGAATGAGTTTGACATCTGATGACAGGAAATCAGTGTGCATCTTGTGCTCTCTTTGGCAGATGTAAAACGTTAAAACAAAGATGCAAGATCCCTGACAGACGTGCTGAAGAAAATGAAGTGTAGAAATATACTTTTCAATGAGAGTTTCAATCTTCTGTTGAGTCAAGAGACTAAAAAAGGCCATAGTATTCTATACGTGAAAAGAAAGAAATTCACTTCATGCATCATGAGCAAAGTGCATGAAGTATTCCTACTTGCAGTATGGGAAGGTATTCACAGAAAGGTGGCTGCATTTGTGGCTTCTGCATTGAGAAAATGGCTTTAAAGAATCTATTGCTGATTATAATGGCTATTTATATAGCCTTAGCCGATTTGTGTGCGATATTTGTGGTTTATACTGATTAAGTCTGAATATTGTCCAGTATTATTTGATATTTTTGAACTCGTTTATGAGTCAGTGCTGAATTTACGATTTCGTGAATCAGTAAACAAAATTGAATGAGTATCGAAACCATTCATAACAAGAATGGAATATATATTTTTTGATCAAAATATATTGGCCACATTCGTTATGCTGTTGCCAGAAATGCGTATCATGACAATTTGTCTTCTTCAGAACGTCCTGAGTCTCGCTTGTAGTTGTTTGTTTTTGTCAAGGTGCAGCTTTGGCATTGTGGAATCTGCTTCTGTTTGGGTTGTTTCAGGAGTGAAAAACCTTTATCATGGAGAAACTGACAATCCTGCTTCTTGTTGCTGCTGTACTGATGTCGACCCAGGCCCTGATTCAAGGTGATGGAGATAAGAGTTTGTTTTCGATTTGTGTGTGTGTGTGTGTGTGTGTGTGTGTGTGTGTGTGTGTGTGTGTGTGGTCTGTCTGCCGGTTTGTGTTTTTTTTTATTGTTTTTTTTGTTTGTTTTTTAATCGCCTTTTTTATTTAACAAGCGTTTCTATGTAAGTGTGTGTTTTTACACATATGTATTAATGAGAGGAATAAATACACAGAAGCACTGATATCACAATTAGCTCCAAATTGTTCAGCTATTTATACTAATTCTGCAATACTAGGTACATTACTTAAACGAATACATAAATATAGATTCCAGAAGGAAATCGTAATAAACTCTCGATCCTCTGTTTACCCCCTTCATATAATCCTGAATGCTTTTGATTGGGGGGGGGGGGGGGGGGGGGGGCGTTTTTCCTATTTTCTATCTTAATGTTCTGTTTATTCACTGTGTTTTATAGACCATATGCATCCTCTGCAATCTACCTGATTAATCTTTATTCCATACGTATCTGAAAAAATACCCTCGTATTTTTAGTGGTGATCTTTTTGTCAACAAAGTCTTGAACGAAACATATATATAACGAAACTAATTGATAAGAAAGGGAGTTAATTTTTGAAATACACGAAAAAAACAAACCAGTGAAATCCAATAGAAACAGGATGTTGACAAGATGACACAGTTTCTTCAGATGTGTTTACAGATCTGATGAAAGCTTTACAAATAAGATGAAGTAAAGAAAACAAATGAAACGCAGAATTTCGAGAAAAAAAAAAACTGATTTCAAGATATCCCAATGCCTGGGTGACCCGCTGATCATGTATACTGAGAACAATAAATCATTTGAACATCAATAAACATGCGCCATAATTGGAGAGGTATTATTTTTTTTTCCTGTGAACAATGGATAAAATCACTTGGCTGCAAACATTAAACATATGAAACATTGAAAAGGATACGAAATTCATCAGAACTAAATGTAAGAAAGTGAGATTCACCTATACGGTGCCACTTGCCATAGATTCTTCCAAAGTCATTGTAGTCCAGAGCTGAATGTACGTAAGACTGTGCACTGCCCAAACCATTGGAGCACTGAGTAATTTATATAATGTAGTTTCCGAACTTGTTAACAATCAGACTTTATTTGGAGGGGAGGGGGCGGGGGGTAGAGGGAGGAGTTCAAAATGGGTGGGCATGTACACTCCGTTCTGGCCTCGTCTGACATTTCCCAGAATCTACCCACCAGTTTTACCGAACAAGGTGAGTCAGTCTTTATTGTATTTAATTCTTATCAATAATCTGTAATGCCCTACTCCTTTTGCAGTTTAGATTTCAGAACCACGGTCTTCTTGAGCCAGCAGGACGTAACGATTCTTCACAGTACACAGAAGTGATGCATAAGGTCTTACCTTATGTTCATTTTACAAAATGATCCATAAGAGCTTGAGGCATGGTAGCTTTCTTCTGGTACTCTTCTTATAGATTTTTCTTCACGTTGTTGAACTGGCCAACCATAGTCATGTTAATTGAAGCATCCTCCTATTTGTACACTTCAATCAACGTGTAATGGTATTGCTTCTTACTGGCCTATGTGATACTTGCCGTGTGAAAGACAGCTAGGTGATGTGGTCCATTCTCTTTGGCGTACTGCACATACTGTTCTTTTCTGTTCAAGACTCTATGAGTCTTTTCACAAGTCAATTCTGATCAAAGTCCCCGCTGTCTAAGACAAAAGGAAACAGCAACGTAATGCACACATGATACCCTCAACACTAAATGGGTACCCTTCTTTTTACTCATGATGCCATGAATTTACAACTATTGCTGGAGACAGTCAAAGGGAATCCATCTCTCTCTCATGTGTTCCTCTCCAATTTTCGAGGGTACATATCGTTCATGTGTTGTGTTGCATGTGACCAAAAGGACAAGGGTATACCCACTACTTATTCTTTCTGATTACTGGATGTGTCTCCAGAGAATCCTTGTGTTCTAAACTTACCATGACACCTTGCAAACTGACAAACACAGACTGTTTTTGTGGTGGGTGCTGCACATCCATTTGACGTAGATAGGTCACGTGTGTGATTTGGGCTGATAAAACAACAGGTCTTGCGACTAGCGTTGTCATTAATGCTGGCATCAAGGGCTGTTTTTCCGCGCTGGAGACGTAATACCCCCACCCGTCCATCCCCCCCCACTCACACCTTTCTTCCTCCCGTGCCCTCAGCCTGCTTGTTCATTCTTGAACTTTGCCAGTCCCCCAGAGAAGAGGCTAAATGGAGGAAAACAGTACACAGCTTGACTGCCGCAGTGGATACTAAATGTGTCAATAGCACGTGCTCGTGGATCCGGAAAGAAAGACACAGTTCTGGTAAACTGAAAGCTGATTCTACAGGCAAACATATCAATAGTAGATTTGTGTGCAAGAGACTCAGACAACACAGTTCTGAGAGCAGTTTCCTTACTCTATGTTGATGATATAGGATTTGTGTGCAAGAGACTCAACAACAGGTCTGAGAGCAGTTTGCACAAACATATCAAAAGTAGGATTTGTGTGCAAGAGACTCAAACAACAGTTCTGAGAGCAGTTTCCACACTCAATGTTGATGTGCACTTTCCTAAACAAACACATCAGTAGTAGGATTTGTGTGCAAGAGACTTAGACAACAGTTCTGAGAGCAGTTTCCTAACTCTATGTTGATGTAGTAGGATTTGTGTGCAAGAGACTCAGACAACAGTTCTGAGAGCAGTTTCCACACTCTATGTTGATATTGTAGGGATTGTGTGCAAGAGACTCGGACAACAGTTCTGAGAGCAGTTTCCACACTCTGTGTTAATGTGCACTTTCCTAGACAACATGTCAGCCTCCATATTGTCAACTTCAGGATTGTGAGCAACACTAACCCATATAGTTCAGTCGTCCATTTAAAATCCACAGTCGTTCGATGTTTCTTTTGTCTTTCCAGTATGGGAGAGATAGCCTATACTGCTTGAAAGTAGTTTCCTTCTATTACTTTTTCTTTGATTGTCTTTTAAGCTCTGCGCCATAGCGTTGTTCTCATGTCTGAGAATATTCTTTGTACCTTTCCTCTCCTATTCTCTGGATGTTTAGATATGATTTTAATTCCTCATATGGTTTCAAGTGTATCTAGGTCAGATGTGATTTCTTTTTATTTTCAGTTTTGATTTGATACTCCGCACCTTAAACAGTTCATGTTTTGTTTCAAGGTACAGTCTCACAAAGAACAAGCAAAGCTCAAAGTCACTGATTTCCGAAAGGGAGGGGGTGGTTTGTTGTTGGACAGTTTGACTGGTGGGCATTCTATTTCTCTTTGCCTTCCATCTAAAAGGTTTTTGGCCTCTGGATATGTACTCCTTGCTTCCATGGCTTTCTTTCCAAAGGAAAAATGCAAAAAAAAAAAAAAAAAAAGACTGGAGCTGCCTTGGTGTCCGTGGCCTAAGTGCAATATTTGTGGTTGACCTCGTATATCTTGTCCATGTTTCTAATGTTCTGAGGTTTTAGAGCTTTCATTACTGACGTATGAGATTCATTTTGCACAACAGGTTTAGGGTCATGACAATGCACAGAGCATGAGTGGAAGAGAGTTCACAGAGAAGTAATGTCGGTGCTTGTCCCTTTGTTTTTTGATCAGCCAAGGCTAGCATAACCTGTGAGGGCAAGCACAACAGAGAGCCCAGCGATACACAGAGTACCATGTAGTTTTTATTGAATCCTGCCCTGGCAAGACAATGGTATCCCTAAACTTTTAACAGTTAGTCAGAGACACAGGGTAAAGAAACCACTGCCATGGATGAGTTTTGTGCGTGCGTTTGCCATGTTTACGTTTACTTTTCCTGCAGATTGGTTTTGGGGCTACAAACACTTCCTTCTTCGTTTTAGAAACATCATTTAGTAGTGCCCCGGTGTGGGGTACTTAGTTTCTCCCTAACTTCGTTCGTTTGTTTTCTATAGCTTTGATCCAAATTGTGATTGCAATAATCATGGCAGGTTTTCTTCCCTTTTTTGCAACACATCTCGTCCATTTTTTCTTCACTGTCATTGAAAGTCAATACAATCTCTACTAAAATGTCATCATCGTCTTGACACTCATCCAATTAAGGAGAAAGTAATTCTCTTTGCAGATCATCCCCTCTGTCAGCAGGGGCACTGTCATTGCCAGTGTCGCTGTCATCTTCCACTCTCTTTTTCTCGTCTTCACCTTTCTGGTGATCAGCGGCTGAGTCAGACAAAACTTTTCTGTTCCTCGTCTAGGTAACATACTCTCCAAAGTAATCCATTCTCTGATAGAGAGACTGTACAAGGTGAAACAGGTCTCAGAGAGACGGTTCATTTCATGTCAGTGGCACAGGGTTGTCTGCTAAAGACTTTTCTTTGTTATGAGTCCCAAATCCTGCATAAGAGACGCAGGGACTGGCCCATATCTTCTAATTTGTGGCTGATGCTTCTTGTTAGGTCCCATGGCAATTGATAACTGTTCTCTTTCATCTTCTCACCCATCTTCACTCACCACCTAATTAACATGCTTTCTCTTTCACGCTTTTCTCACATACATGCAACACATGACACAAAGATATTGTATTGCGCTTAGGTCCTCTCCATGAGGAGTGAAATCATAATGTGTCACTTTTTCATATACAAGCATTATACCCGGTGAGTATATGAACAGGTACATATAATAGTGAACCTGTAAACCTCAGAATTCCCTTTTCTCTGGTAATTTCGTAACCTTACGTCCCATTACTATAAGTGTTTTTCTTTGATCACTTTGTTTTCTGCAAGTGAGGAATTCAACGAATAAATTCAACCTTAGCTTCAAATGTACAATACCTTTTGTCTGTCAGGTATTGGAATTCGATGATTAAACTCTCCAATAGCTTCAAAAGGACAATATATTTGTTTGCCCGGTAACTGAATTCAACATTTAAGGCACAATAGTTTGATAAGGACAATACCATTTGTTTGCCAGGTAACAGCTAATAATCCAGTATTTCTTTTGATTTCTGACCAGCGCTTTGCGCCGATTTCTTTCCAACACTGCTGAAGGGGTTAAAACATCAATTCCCCTGGGATCTGAACTTTGAGTTTGACTGAAGGGGGGAAAGCGCCAAGCGCCTTTGCATGAAGGGGAGGGAGGGTGGGAATTTTTTCGTGGAGCAGCAGAGAGTGCGTCTTCACTGCTAGCGTGTTACTCGAAAAAGGAAGTGCTTTTACGCATGCCTGACCTACGTCGAAAAGGGAAGTGTTTTTTGAGCATGCCTGACATGCGTTAAGACTTCTGTCTTGCCAGAAAATACCGGAATAATCGCACTCTGCCACAAATTCCCTTATGTCCCATAAGAACTTTTGTGGCTGATGCTTCTTGTTAGGTCCCATGGCAATTGATAACTGTTCTCTTTCATCTTCTCACCCATCTTCACTCACCACCTAATCAACATGCTTTCTCTTTCACGTTTTTTCTCACATACATGCAACACATGACACACAAAGATATTGTATTGCGCTTAGGTCCACTCCATGAGGAGTGAAATTATAATGTGTCACTTTTCATATACAAGCATTATACCTGGTGGGTATATGAACAGGTACATATAATAGTGAACCTGTAAACCTCAGAATTCCTTTTCTCTCTGGTAATTTCGTAACTTTACGTCCCATTACTTTAAGTGTTTTCTTTGATCACTTTGTTTTCTGCAAGTGAGGAATTCAACGAATAAATTCAACCTTAGCTTCAAATGTACAATACCTTTTGTCTGTCAGGTATTGGAATTCGACAATTAAACTCTCCAATAGCTTCAAAAGGACAATATATTTGTTTGCCCGGTAACTGGATTCAACATTTAAGGCACAACAGTTTGATAAGGACAATACCATTTGTTTGCCAGGTAACGGCTAATAATCCAGTATTTCTTTTGATTTCTGACCAGCGCTTTGCGCCGATTTCTTTCCAACACTGCTGAAGGGTTAAAACATCAATTCCCCTGGGATCTGAACTTTGAGTTTGACTGAAGGGGGGGAAGCGCCATGAGACACTTCTTGCTCATTTTTTTGGGCATGAAGTGTTGACCCCCCCCCGAGTCATAACCGAAAGGTAGTGGACCTAAGCGCGTTGACTGAGGATTACAAAATCATAATAAAAATAATAACAATTACTATCGCACCCAACCTAACAACGTAGGCTGCCGGGCGCTTTACAAGCTTTAACAATTCAACATCTTATAATATATGCAGAAAACACACACGCACCAAATATTGCGTTCATAGGTCATCACATCATAAGCAACACCTCCAAGACCTTGCGCTAATTTGATGTTATGCTTTTCTGGGTCTAGGCCGAATTCATTTGCCAATCTTTCAAACCGGTCCAAGTTTGCGTCAATACTTTCTGTATTCTCATTAAATGGATCCAAAGAAAATGACATTGCTGGAAATTGGATGGGATATTGTGGATTTCGGCTGGCCGTGTCTGAAGAGCTATCATTCTCGGAGGATTTGTCAATCTTTCTGAGCGCAAGTTCATGTTCTCTCACTTTATCGCGTTCTTCAGCTTCACAGGCCTCTTTCCGCTCTTTCAGCTTCACGGGCTTCTTTCTGCACAGCAGCTTTATGCTGTCTAATCTTTTCACGCTCTTCTGCAGCCTTGTCAGATTCCTTTTCATACTGGGTAGTCACAAATGAGACTAAATCTTGACCAGAGAGGCCTAGGGATTCTCCCCACTCCTTGATCTCACATCTAAGTTTCACTGCTTCAGCCATGATGATGAACTGTTATACGATTCTTAGCAATCAAATATCCACAAAGTACAACAAAAGCAAAGAATCACACGATGCAAATATCAAAATGAATTGATTATAACATTAGCCACACACACTCTTATTATTTGCTGTGTAAGATAATCGTTCACACACAACAAACATAAAAGATTTCCCTCCTGGACTCCACTCAATCAGCCTATTTGCTCTTAATTCTGCTCTTTATCCAAATTTTTGGACTAGCCAAAGGAAATAAATTTTTGAGTGAATTGTATTTAACAATCCAAAGTGTATTTTACAATCCCGGACGAGCCCCCACTTCGATGTGACCATTTTTTTTTTTTTTTTTTTTTTTTTTTTTTTTTTACCGGAGCACACGATCGCAAAGGGAGACACGACGGTCGATCGAGCAAGGGATAAGTAGAGTCGATCGGCCGCGCGTAGAGGTATAAATATACAAGCTAAATATACTAGTACAGTGATATAATAAACACAGTACAGTGATATAATAAACGCGCGCGAGGGTAGGTGAGCGAAGACTCGCGCGTGTGATGTGCCTGGGGATCAAGAAATGGTGGGAAACTCTCACCAGTCAACAGCACCGTCACCGAAAAGTGCTGAGTAACGCTGCGTGAACGAAGTACAAATGCGATCGCGAAGGTAGATCGTGATCGCTATGCACACGTTTGAAGAACGATAAATGATGCGATAAATGATGAGCAAATAAGAGGAAAACGAGAAATGTAGTAGCCAAACCACGTGTAGCACAGTGGACTTATTAA
This sequence comes from Conus betulinus, assembly GCA_016801955.1. Lineage (NCBI taxonomy): Eukaryota > Metazoa > Mollusca > Gastropoda > Neogastropoda > Conidae > Conus > Conus betulinus. Next base: position 61,465 of record JADBJO010006985.1, read on the forward strand.
GATGAGCTGACGGGAGAAAGCCCGACCGGCGCAAGAAGATGGCGGCCGAGACCGGCCACGCGGTCGTCGCACAAGTAGTGGCGTGACTGGAAATTAAAGAGCAGGAGGGCCTTAAGGAGAGGCGCGCGAGGTCTAGAAAGGCCGAGGAACCCGAGGTGCCAAAGGAAACACACCAAACCAAACAACCTGGCGTGGGGTAAAACGCCGATAACGACGAACCGGGTTACGCGGGATAACCACGAACCGGGACAACGACGATCGCCAAAAGAAAGCCAAATGCTAGAAATACTAGCCCACCGATAGCCTCACACGGCAAGTGTAATAAAGGTTTAGCGCAAGCCACAAGTGAATGAGTCAAGAATGCGAACACAAGCAATCTTTACACAAAGGCAAAGTACAGGCGAGATAGAGCACAAGACTTATCTTGCTTGGGCGACAGGAATTTTTTCGTGGAGCAGAGAGTGCGTCTTCACTGCTAGCGTGTTACTCGAAAAAGGAAGTGCTTTTACGCATGCCTGACCTACGTCGAAAAGGGAAGTGTTTTTGCGCATGCCTGACATGCGTTAAGACTTCTGTCTTGCCAGAAAATACCGGAATAATCGCACTCCGCCACAAATTCCCTTGGGATGAATGCGAAGTGCTTAGATCTCAGGCACACCAGGAGCGAAGGACCGCAGTGAATGAAACAAGGACTGAAAATATTGGATGTTTCATTTACGAAGAACTATGGAAAAACATCTCCATGGAATATGTTAAAGAAGCCAAAGTTTTGTTGTTTTTTTTTATTCATGACCTGGCTTAGTGTAGGGTAAGTAGGCTGTGGAGGAACATTTGCCATTCTGAAATCATTATTTCTGTCCAACATTCACATCTGTAAATACACCTAACTGTCACATGACATTTTGAAATCATTATTTCTTTCCAACATTCACACCTGTAGATGCAGCTAACAGTCACGTGACATTTTGGATTCATCATTACTTCTGTCCAACATTCACATCTGTAAATGCAGCTAACAGTCACATGCCATTTTGAAATCATTATTTCTGTCCAGCATTCACACCTGTAGATGCAACTAATAGCCTTATGCCATTTTGAATACATTATTATATTTCTTTCCAACATTCACATCTGTAGATGCAGCAAACAATCACATGACATTTTGAAATCAGTATTTCTGTCCAACATTTACATCTGTAGATGCAGCTAACAGTCACATGACATTTTGAAATCAGTATTTCTGTCCAACATTTACATCTGTAGAGGCAGCTAACAGTCACATGACATTTTGAAATTAGTATTTCTGTCCAACATTTACATCGGTAGATGCAGCTAACAGTCACATGACATTTTGAAATCATTATTTCTGTCCAACATTCACATCTGTAGATGCAGCTAAGAGTGACCCGTGACCCTGCGTTTGAAAAGAACTTCAGACAATGTACTCCCACTTTGCAACAGAAGCAGGGCAGAATTGGTAGAACAGCCATGAAATTTGGAAACAAAAACGGAAGAAAGAGAAGGAAAGGGGGGGGGGGGGGGAGATGAATTAATCTACTGGATTTATAGACATGTTTAAGTATTCAAACAATGAGGGTTAATTTGAACAGCCACACATAAATGGAAAATGTTTGTAGTCATCTACCGATATCAAGCACACAGTAGGGAATAGACACTGATTATCTAAATCAAGATGTGAAAGACAACAAGTTTTTGGATAGATTTTTGTCTACAACTTATAGTAATGAATATTATAGTGATGACATTGATAATTTAGTGGGTATGAAAAGTTCTATTTTCATGAAAAAGAAATTTCTCGACCAAAGGAGAGTTTCCGTTCGGAGCAGTTCAGTTATTAAATGCATAATATTCACAAACATTTCAAAAACTTAAAATCATATAAAGAAAATAAACAAAACGCATTGTACCATTTGACAGACAAAAAGCACACTTAAGCTGGGACTGACAGCAACTTTAGGTCAACATCAGATTATTGTTTTTTTTTTATACCCAGTTGTTTAACCTGGCAGTCTGTTCAGTTATCTGTCCATGCTTTATGCAAACAGGCGCATGTGCGTGCATGTGTGTGCATGCATACACACACATACATGCTCAAACACACACGCACGCACGCACGCACGTACGCTCGGACACACACACACACACACACACACACACACACACACACACACACACACACACACACACACACACACAGCTTAACTAAGCGAATTTGACTTTGCAGAAAAAACCCAGAAGGTGAAGATCAACTTTTTCAAAGCAAGAGAGTTATCGGGAAACAAACAGTAAGCTGTTGATTCCTTCGATGCTGCTGTTTTTTTCCTTCATCTATCGAAATACCTGTGTTTACTTTTCTAGTCAATAATCTTTCTGAACATCCTGTGACAGCTATGTATCCAACTATCTTTGCATTCGTCTGTCTATCCATCTTTGGAAGAACCGTCTGTGTGTCGTGAGTCATTTAAAGAAAATGTAAAAATTCACTGACAATATTTTTACTTCATTTTAAAAGACTTGTTTTAAGAAAAGTAAAAGATAAACTTATCGGTGTGTAACTCTGTGATTTTGTTTTCTGTTGTGGATGTTCTGATAGTGATTTTTTAACATAATGATTTTAAATCTGGAAAAGAACCAGGTTTAATCTGGATTGAAGGCAGGTCTGTGTGATGTAATCTGGAAATGTGTTGTGACAGAAATTTCTTTTAATCCAAGAAGAAGCCTCTAGCAAAATTCAACTGCAATTATAAGAACAAATGTATAACTTCAGAAATGAAATGTAAATCTTGAATTAGACAAAAGATATGCTAGTGCAAGGAACAAACTTAAGAGGTGGGTGAAGCCAGGTGTTAGAAGGGCGTCTGATGTGGGTACAGACTGAAATCCACACGATGTGGTAAAGTTACCACGATACATGAACAAATGTCTTGATACTTTATTTCCTTTGCATAATACCATGGACAATTATGCAACACCTTGGTCAGTTACGTGACAGCATAAAAGCTCATCAAGATAGGAAGAGAATGTTCTGTTCTCCATGCACGTGTACATTTACCTGGGAATGCATGTGAAAGAATGGATGACTTCTTAGGCAGTATACTCGTAATTCTGAGAAACAGACTGTGGTACAGGTTCTTTGCTAGCTCATCTATCACCCACACACACGCGCGCGCGCGCGCGCGCGCGCGAGCACGCACGCACGTACACACGCATGCGCACATGTCTTTCTATCTATCTATCTGTCTGTCTATCTATCTATCCATCTATCTCTCTATATCTATATCTATCTATACTAGTCATATAAAGTTAAGCACAGGCCTTTGCACACAGGGGGTTGATTCATCCCTTCAAAAAACATTGTTGTTTTTTTGTTATGCGGCAACCAATGATGGAATCTCACACAGCAGTGTGTAATCCAGCCTGTGTCAACTGGTAGTGCGCACGGGGGTCTTGGTGACCTCGTTACCGCGCGCGGGATAAAAAGTGCAAAGTTGCGTTAACTGTGCCTGTTTTGCATCAAGCTTGCTGGCGACACAATATGTGTAAAGTGAAAAATTCTGTTTTCCCGTGCAAGAGCAGTCTCTCAAGTGAGTTTTATGCCCCTTCTTTTGGCTGTTTAAGCGCGGGGTTGGTTACTGTCAGCCCTTTTTTCTCACCATGCCACCACGAAGAAAACTTAGCACCTTTGACAAAACCAGGGCGATTGCGTGGATACAAGATGGCATTGCAAAGGCTGAAGTGGCGCGACGACTTGGTGTGCATCATTCAGTTATTGTTAGACTGAATCAGCGTTTTAGGGCGACCAACAGCGTTGAAGAGAGGCCACGGTCAGGTCGGCCTAGGCAGACTACTCCCAGAGAAGATCGTTTCATCGAGAGGCAGGCCCTATTGCAGCGGGATACCACTTCCACCAGCATCCAAAGGCGCGTCAATGCCTACGTAATACGTCTCACACCA
>JADBJO010006985.1:70186-102686 GCA_016801955.1 Conus betulinus
GATACCAAAGCTCCTATGGCCTCTGATGATATACGACATCTGCACCAGCATAGTGGAGGCAATGGAATCCCAAAATCAACAAGTTCACAAGGAAATGGCTTGGTGTCCCACCCTGTCTGACTGACATAGCGCTGTACTGTCGCCAAGCAAAGCTGAAACTACCACTGAAATCCATCCTGGAGGAATACAAAGCAGGGAAGATCAGACTTCAAGCATGCTGGAGGACTCAGGAGACAAGGTGGTAGAAGCAATGCCTCAAGATCAGAGAAATAACAGGATACACACAGACCAGCAGCTGTTACTAACGGCCTTAACGACCTATAACGGTTTTTTCAGAAAGTATGTGGCCAGTCCCTCTGAAAATATGTAGGTATGTTCATTATGGGTGTTCATTATGGGTCACGGATGACGCCCAATGGTTTTTTTTTTTTTTTTAAATTTTTTTTTACCGTTACATCCGTTACTAACGGCTATAACAGCCCATAACGGTTTTCTTCTTCATAGAATATATTAAAAAGTACTTGGCCGATCTTTCAGAAAATGTGTAGATGTGTTTATTATGGGTCACGGATGATACCCGATGTTTTATTTTACCGTTATAGCCGTTACTAACGGCTATAATGGCCCATGACAGTTTTTTAAAATGGCAGAATCTCAGAAAGTATTTAGTCGATCTTTCTGAAAATTTGTAGGTATGCTCATTATGGGTCACGGATCATGCCCGGTGTTTCAGTTTACCGTTATATCCGTTACTAACGGCTATAACGACCCATAACGGTTTTACTTCTTTATAGAATATCTCAGAAAATACTTGGCCGATCCTTCCGAAAATTTGTAGGTATGTTCATTATGGGTCACGGATGATGTCCAATGTTTTCTTTCACCGTTATGTCCGTTACTATCAACTATAACGGCCCATAACGGTTTTTCTTCGTTATGGAATATATCACAAAGTACATGGCCGATCTTTCTGAAAATTTGTAGGTGTGTTCATTATAGGTCACGAATGATGCCCGATGTTTTAGTTTACCGTTATAACTGTTACTACCGGCTATAACGGCCCAAAACGATTTTTTTCTTTTTTATGGAATATCTCAGAAAATACTTGGCCGATCCTTCTGAAAATTTGTAGGTATGTTCATTGTTGGTCACGGATGACGCCTGATGTTTATCTTTACCGTTATGTCTGTTACTAACGGCTGTAACGGCCCATAACGATTTTTCTTCGTTATGGAATATATCAGAAAGTACATGGCCGATCTTTCTGAAAATTTGTAGGTGTGTTTATTATAGGTTGCGGATGATGCCCGATGTTTTAGCTTACCGTTATATCCGTTACTAACGGCTATAACGGCCCATAACAGTTTTTTTCAAATGGCAGTATCTCAGAAAGTACTCAGTCGATCCTTCTGAAAATTTGTAGGTATGGTCATTATGGGTCACAGATGATCGCCGATGTTTACCAGAATAGCCGTTACTAACGGCTATAACGGCCCAAACGGTTTTTTCCTCTTCATGGAATATCTCACGAGTATTCAAGATAAACTGGGAGTACGTTTATATGCTTTGCATCTTGTTGTTCAGTTCAGTATAGTTTGTGTCATAATTTCCTTTGGATTATTCCCATTGGGAATGGGTGGAAAGGACGGATGGACAGCTATTTTACTTTGGTAAACTTTTTTTTCTTTAAAAGTAGGTGTGTATGACTGAATAGATTTAGCTGATTTTATGTATTTTGCTCTTTTAGCAAAATCTGTCTCCGAATTTAGACATACTTCAATTGTACATAGACTTTTTGTGAAAGGTTCTTCTTAAAACAAATTTGGTGGAAGACACTTTTCGAAACTCGTTCAAAGGTAAAATCCTAATTTCATAGTATGCCCCAATGTTACATGTATGTGTGGGAACTCCAAGAGCAAGTTTCTATGCTTTGCAGTCTATACTTTGTAACTTATTAAGTAGATGTTGTGGAGCGTTGAAGAAGACTTCTCGAACATAAATCATTCTAGACTGCACAAGAGTAGAAGATAGGAGTGTTAAATTTTCTTTATCTTGTTCCCTTTTTGTTTGCCTTAGATCTCTAGACAGTTTAAACTTTTTCTTACTTTATTCAAATATATATTCAATATATTGGTTCCATGAAAGTTTTGATGTTAGATATACTCCTGAGAATTTAATAGATTTGACGTATTGCAAGACAGACCCATTCAGGGTAAATTGTGAAAGTTTATCTGGTCATATCCAGAGTTAAAAAGCATTATATTTGTTTTTTCTGCCGAGTGTGTCAATCCATTTTCATGTAACAAACTACTGATATTGTTTAATTCATGTTGATATTTGATCTTTATGTGATTTAAGAATCTTAATGGTTTTTTTTTTCATAGTGACTTCAATCCACAAACATATGTAGTCAGCAAACTGTACTAAAACTATGTCTTGGATAAGCCTTTGGTTATATCTGCAATTAGGATATTAATAAGATGAAGATATAATACTGATCCTTGTGGAAGACCCATTTCCAGTGTTTTAGTGGTGGAATATGTATGCTCTATTCTTGTTTGAATAATTCTTCTTTGAAATAAAACGTTGATTTAATTGTGCATAGTTCCATTTATTCCGATACTTTTCAGTATATACAAAAGTCGTTAATGCAACGCTTGTTCGTACGCTTTCCTTATGTCAAAGACAGTTGACAAGATGTTTTTCGTCTTGCAAATTGTTGTTTAACAGATGCTGTGAGTTTTCACTAGATGTTCTGTTGCTGATCTGCCTTTCTGAAAACCAGCTTGATTTATAGACATGATTTGATGTTTATTACAAAAATAAGGTAATCTGTTTAGGACAACTCTTTCCATTAGTTTGCATATATGCGACGTTAGGGCAATTGGGCGGTAGCTGTTTATGTTATTTCGAGGTTTTCCGTGTGTATGTAGAGGAACTATCATAGAATACTTCCATAATGAGGGCAGATTGCCATTTTCCCAGCATTTTTTTTAATGAATACCGAGATAAAGCGTTTAACATTAGGTGGGACGTGATGCAACATTTCATTAGGGATTCCATCTAAACCCACTGATTTTTCTTTTTTTTTCTTTGGTTTCCAGATTAGCAAGACATTCTTCTATTTCTTGAACTGTTTTGAGCGCATTCAGATGGTGGTTTAGTACAGGGTCTGGATCGTTCTCAGTGAAACCTTTCTTCTTCTTGCTCTCTGTGCAGCCTATGTTTTGTTGCTAAACTATCTTTGCTGCCATTTTTTGGCCAGTGTGTCAACAAAAACTTCGGCCTTTTCTAGATTAGAAGGGAAATCAGAGTTTGGGAGCTGACAGGACATAGGCAAGTTTACTCCATTTTTCAATTTTCTTAACTTTTTCCACACTTTTTGAAAATCTTTATGATTTGATATTTCATTCTTACAAAAGTTAAACCAATATTGCCGTTTTGTTTGTGCTGTGGTATGACTGAAATGATTTTTTGCTGTTTTTTTCTCCAGTAGCTTTTTAGCTCGCTCTTCTCCTTTGCTTCGTAAATATTCTCTCAGTTTGATGTTTTTCTCCTTTTTCTCTTTTTCACACGTCTCATTCCACCAGATCGTTTGAATTTGATTTGACAGGTTTAATTATAGATATTGACTGATTCGCGGCAGAAAGTATAGCATCCTGAAACTGATCGTATAGTTTAAGTATCAAGTTCTTTTGTGTCGACATAGAAAGTTTTTAGTAATTCCATGAATTTACCCCAGTTAGCTATTTTATAATAACATTTTGGGACTTTTTCCTTTGTCAGATCTGTTGGTCCAAACCTTGAAGTTTCGAAGGGAGTAATGAATCTCTGTGTGTGTGAGTGTGTGTGTGTGTGTGTGTGTGTGTGTGTGTGTGTGTGTGTGTGTGCGTGCGCGCGCGCGCGCGTGCGTGCGTGCGTGCGTGCGTGTGTGTGATTGGATGAATGCGTGCCGGTGGGTGGGTGCGTGTGATTTGTGATTGGTTAAATACAGATCCATAGACATGTGTTTTATGGCCACTCTTAATTTCTCTTTGGAGATAATAGTGTTCTTGACTTGACTTGGCTTGACTTGACTTCACACACACACACATGCACGCACGCACGCACGCATGCACGCACGCACGCACGCACGCACGCACGCACGCACACACACACACACACACACACATTGCTTGCAGGATTTTAGGTTACTGCATTTATTTCGCGTGTAAATTTTGTGATGCACTTGAGCGTTCATTATGTGTGTGTGTGTGTGTGTGTGTGTGTGTGTGTGTGTGTGTGTGTGTGTGTGTGTGTGTGTTTCAAATGTAACGTCTATCCACTCTAGATGATATTAGTCGGAGAAAAAAAGACACAACTCCGGCCCCATCAACCCCAAAACAAACAAGCAAACCAAACCCTAGTAATAAAACTAGAAAACTACAAATGGTTTTGATGTGGGAGAGAAGAGTGAGAGGTAGAGGACGGATAAAGATGGTCCTTTCATAACTTTTATGTAGATTTAGCAATAGCTATATGACTGACTCTCTTAAAAGTAACCTCATAAGTATGAGACTATGAATGTGAGAAGCTATAAGTACTTACTTATTGGACTCTTTGATAAAGAAAGAAAGAATTCATAGGTTAATACCGGCGATTCAAAAATATTTCTATGTAGAAACATGGGTATAAACTGCTTGATAGCCGCACGTGAGAGAATAATTATGATCAGCTGTGATGTTCCGTCCACAAACACATGAGGCTTTTTTTTTTTTTTTTTTTTTTTTTTTATTGAATTTTGTTGTAAAAGCATCAACTTTCCACCTATACATAGGGGGGCGATGACTTTCTGCTGATGTGGGAGTGTGTTTTAATGTTTGCAACACTAAAATCTGTGCAAATGGGATATTGTGTGAGATTTTAAAAGCAATTCTGGAAATGGTTCCAAGCAAATGATTCCATTATTCTATATTGTTCTTGAACCGAAAGTGGAAAATTCATCTTGAGAGACTCTGAACTACGTTTTGCACCTTGCTTTGCAGCTCTATCTACTTTTATCATTATATCAATGTGACACTATCCAGCAGAAAGTAACTGCTCTGTGTGTGTGTGTGTGTGTGTGTGTGTGTGTGTGTGTGTGTGTGTGTGTGTGTGTACTAGCAAATTTCATCACAGTTTGCTGGACCAAATACTGATCTGCTGCCCATAGCGCTCAGATTTTGTGGAAGCACTTGGTTTATGTTTTATGTCTGTTGTTGCCTGGTTGTCAAGGAATAAGAGCGTATTGTGCATCTCTTTCAGCCAGGTGCCCTAAACTCTAGTTGTTTGACATTGTATATATTGACCTTGCTGACTTCGTCCAGGTGCCCTAAACTCTAGTTGTTTGACGTTGTATATATTGACCTTGTTGACTTCGTCCAGGTGCCCTAAACTCTAGTTGTTTGACGTTGTATATACTGACCTTGTTGACTTCGTCCAGGTGCTCTAAACTCTAGTTGTTTGACGTTGTATATATTGATCTTGTTGACTTCGTTCAGGTGCCCTAAACTCTAGTTGTTTGACATTGTACATATTGACCTTGCTGACTTCGTCCAGTTCCCTAAATTCTAGTTGTTTGGCATTTTATCTATTGACCTTGTTGACTTTTGTTGACTCCCTGCCCCACTCTGCCCTCTCTGTTGTCTCGTTAATATTTCTGTCTTTGCGTTAGGATATGTGCTTTGTGTCAAATTTCTGTGAATTAAGATTTCCATCGAAATCGTATATTCACATTTTCTCTCTCGTTTATAGCTTGAGGCTTCTGCTGCTGTAATAAACGTCTAATCCCAGTTAGTTTATGAGAAAATGAACGCTTATAACATAGAACAATTCATTATTTTCTGTTTCATGCAACATGTCGTTAACACTAGTTTCATGGCCAACTAAACAAGGTCTCCGTATAGGTTTCTTGAACATAAATAATGCAAGGAATAAGAAGGACAATACTGAAGCGATTCTTCAAAACAAAGGCAATAACTTTTATTTATTTTATTTGGGTGAATCACGTCTGTCATCATGTATAACGGATGCTGACATGAACGTAAACGGGATTCCGGATCATGAGATTAGATCCATTTAAAACAGAAAGAATATGGGTTTGCTTTTGTATTTTGCATCTTCGTTAAATTGCAGAAGACTGAACAAACTTGAAGATTATGGTGTTGAACTGTCTTGGATTGAAATAAGAACACAAGAAATAAAGCCCATTATAGCAGGATTTTTATACTGGAACCCAGCTGAAACTACAGACTGGCAGGATAAGGTCTGCTCTCCGATGGATGAAGTTTTTGAGAAACAATCTTAAAATAGTTATTTTGGGTGACTTCAATATTGATTTATCAAAACAAAAATTAAAATGGCAGCAAAACTACAGCATGCATAAGTTACAACAACTGACTGACAGACCACCATGTGAAACTGACAATTCATCTATTGAAATTGACCCTTCCTGTGTTCGTCTGTCCCCCATACTCCTGTGTTGGACAATCGCCTTGAAAGACAACAAAGTGAAATTGATGTAGCGTGTCATGGGAATGGTCGGCAGTTGTCAGATTAAGTACAATGATTGTTCGATCATGTCTCCCGGTCAATGTTGTACAAGGTTCTCATCATCGTGTCTGTGGCTAAAGTTTGACAGTATTTTTATTTCCGGCAGTAGAATGCCTCTCAATGGACGAGAGAGAGAGAGAGAGAGAGAGAGAGAGAGAGAGAGAGAGAGAGAGTGTGTGTGTGTGTGTGTGTGTGGTGTGAGCGTGTGTGTGTGTGTGTGTGTGTGTGTGTAAAAGCAGCAGCGTTCAGCTAGCCATAGACTAAGTCTGCGACTGAGGCATTGTTCTTGCCAACAGTTCAAAAAGCTTCGAATACTCTCTCTCTCTCTCTCTCTCTCTCTCTCTCTGTGATGAATATGCTGGTATATTCAAAAATGAACTTGAATGTGATGGTTTGATAATGAGTGCGAACGAAAGAAACAGGACGTTAAAAGGTTATGAAAAAGATTTCAGAGATGCAAAACAGCCAAGGATAAAAGTAAGAAAAGAGAAGAATACGCTGTATCGCGTAAAGAGTATGTTACGCTAAGGAAAACAAAAGAAATGGAGTTTAAAGAAAGTAGGTTAAAGAAACTAAAAAATTCAGTCAATGATTCTAAAATGTTCTGATCAGTGATAAGATCTATAAACAAAAGAGTTTTGTGTATAACGAAATCTCAGTTCAACAGTGGCATGACCATTTTTTGGGGCGTTTTTCATAGTTTTGATAATAAAAGGAAGGAAGAAGAAGAGACTGGTATGGTAGAAGAAAATGAAATTGAGCATTATTTAATCAACCTATTTCCAGTGAAGAAGTTGTTGCTGGTATCAAACATTTAAAATTAGGAAAGAGTGCAGGACCAGATAGAATCATAGCAGAAATGTTGAAGAATGCAAACACAACTGTAATCAATTTTCTTGTTCATTTATTCACTCAACTTTTTGATAATGGTATCTTTCCATCAGAATGGGCTAAATCTATAATTGTACCAATTTACAAAAAACAAAGGAGACGTGAACAATCCCGACAACTATCGTGGAGTATCACTTACCAGCGTTTTAAGTAAAATCTACACTTACATACTAAATGCAAGATTAACTGAGTGGGCTGAAACTGAAGAAAAAATAGTGGAAGAACAAGCAGGTTTTAGAACCAGTTACAGCACCATAGACCATATATATTACACTATATTCTTTGATTCAGAAACATCTACTCTGCAAATCGAAGCTCTACATTGCATTTGTAGATTTTAAGAAGGCCTTTGACTCGGTAAATCGGAATGCTCTGTGGAATGTACTCCGTAAAAGTGGTGTTAATAGTAAATTGTACATGGCTATTAGAGGGGTCTACAATTCGGTGCTTGCATGTGTGCGTGTGAAGAGTGAATATTCAGATTATTTTGATTGTCCAAATGGGGGGTAAAACAAGGATGCTTGTTAAGTCCACAGTTGTTTTTTTTTCTTTTTTCATAAACGAACTGGCGGTGGAATTGTCCCGCAAAGGAAGACATGGTATCCAGATGATACCTGGAGCAGTTGAATTAGTTTTACTACTGTATGCTGATGATGTTGTTCTTCTGTCCGGAACAGTTGTAGGTTTGCAAAAACCAACTAAATGTATTGAAAGAAGAAGCAGACTGCTTAGGTTTATCAGTTAACTTGGATAAGACGAATATAGTGGTCTTTAGAATGGGTGGCCACCTATCAGTGTATGAAAAATGGTCTTATGGAAAGGCAGATGTTCAAGTAGTTATTCATATAAATATCTTGGAATGATATTTTCAACAAAATTAACTTTCCGTTACGCATGGGAGAATCTCTGATGAAAGGAAAGGGAAAAAAAAGGGTAGTATTGAAATTCTGAAATCCCCGAGAGAAAACTGAATTGTACAGACTGTGGTATATTTTGGAAATGTTTGATACACAGATAAAACCTCTTCTTAGGTATGCAGCTGAAATTTGGGGCTTACATGAAAATTCGCAGATGGAAAAAAAAACGTATACTATGAAGCGTTTCCTTCAAATACCTATATGCTATGAAGCGTTTCCTTCAAGTACCTATTCATTCATCCAACACCGTTTTATATGGAGAAATGGGGAGATACCCTTTGTATATAAGTACATTGTGAAATGTATTAAGTACTGGTTGAAGATCTTGAAGCTACCCAGTCCCGTTTGAGCAGGCAAGCCTATGACATGATGCTTCTAGAAATGGAAAAAGGTAAAGAAAACTGGGCTTATAAAGTAAAGAAAGTCCTTTCAGAACAGGGTTTGGAATAGTGTGGATGACCCAGGAAGTAGGAAATGAGCAACAGTATAAATTACGCAAGATTTAGGTTGAGAACTTTAGGTTTTAATGCGAAACAAAAGATGGTTTGAATGTGAAACATCCACAGAATCTCCTTGTCCTGCATGTAGGCACATTATTGATGACGAAGAACACTTTCTGTTCCACTGTACTGCTTATAATGAAGTGCGGACAAATGTTCATTTTTCCAGTTAGATATAGCGAAAAAGAAAAATGTCGCTGGCGTGTTATCATCAGATGATGAACTTGTAATTAAATCAGTTTCGAAATTCATCGCGGAAGCATTGAAAATTAGACAGATGAAGGGTAGTGAAATTTAAAGATAATACATTATAAGAGATATCTGAATGAATATTATCACGCATCGCATTGAAGAGATCAGTAAAATACAAAGTCATCATTTAATTGAGTGGATGGTCGAGCATGTTGAAGAGATCAGTAAAATACAATGTCATCATTTGATTGAGTGTGGATGGTCGAGTCAGTCTTAAGGGTTTTTTTTTTTTTTTTTTTTTTTTTTTTTTTTTTTTTTTTTTTTTACTTTACTGCATTACTCCTGTGCGTGAGGTGAGGACATAACGAAATGTTACGAATTTATTTGTTTATTTGTTTTTGTTAACTTTGGATTTGATACACACTAGGAATGAAAGTGTATACTATTTTGTTTGCAGGAAAGGAAGAGGGAAATGTTTTTGTTCGTTACCTCTCCCCCCTTGTCAAAAGACCTCTTTGGTAATGACAATAAAATATCAAAGACAAAAGAAATATTATGATAGCGAGTTCTTTATTGATGAAGACAAAATGGGAGGCTTTTTACCTCCATCCTTCATTTTGCAAAGGAACAAATATGTTTGTCTATGTATTTGTTTACTCGTAAAGATTCTTCAAAAGGATAACACAAAAGCCTTGAAGCCTCTGAAGAGGAGAGTGGTGGTGATGTCGATGGCTTGTGGTCAGAGTTCATTACCAATCCAGATCGCAGTACTGACCTTCACATATATACGGATCACAGCATGGCGGATAGTTCCACCTTCCGCAATACGCGTTTAAATCTGCGCACTCGCGTGTCCTGGAAATAAGATAGAAGAACATGTGCAAATCTCATTATTTGCAACATATTTATTGGCTGATTTTTCTAAAAAAAAAACAAACAAAAAAAAAAACAAACAAACAAACAAACCCAAACCAGCACATTTCCCCTCACTATCTGCAACACGTTTGTGTGGCCTATATCTGCACCATAGACCAGCATGCGCAAGTATCATTGTCTGTAAAGTATGTTTGTGTGATTTTTGTCTGCGCAATAAAACACTGCGCCTATTTCTGACTCTCTCTCTCTCTCTCTCTCTCTCTCTCTCTCTCTCTAATGCTCACACACGCACACACACACACACACACACACACACACACACACACAACATGCATATAGATAGATATAGATATAGAGAGATAGATGGATAGATAGATAGACAGACAGATAGATAGATAGAAAGACATGTGCGCATGCGTGTGTACGTGCGTGCGTGCTCGCGCGCGCGCGCGCGTGTGTGGGGGTGATAGACGAGCTAGCAAAGAACTGTACCACAGTCTGTTTCTCAGAATTACGAGTGTACTGCCTAAGAAGTCATCCATTCTTTCACATGCATTCCCAGGTAAAGACACTCGTGCATGGAGAACAGAACATTCTCTTCCTATCTTGATGAGCTTTTATGCTGTCACGTGACTGACCAAGGTGTTGCATAATTGCACAATTCCATGGTATATTATGCAAAGGAATGAAGTATCAAGACATTTTGTTCATGTATCGTGATAACTTTACCACATCGTGTGGATTTCAGTCTGTACCCACATCAGACGCCCTTCTAACACCTGGCTTCACCCACCTCTTAAGTTTGTTCCTTGCACTAGCGCATCTTTTGTCTAATTCAAGATTTACATTTCATTTCTGAAGTTATACATTTGTTCTTATAATTGCAGTTGAATTTTGCTAGAGGCTTCTTCTGGATTAAAAGAAATTTCTGTCACAACACATTTCCAGATTACATCACACAGACCTGCCTTCAATCCAGATTAAACCTGGGTCATCACGGACATTCTTTTCCAGATTTAAAATCATTATGTTAAAAAATCACTATCAGAACATCCACAACAGAAAAAACAAAATCACAGAGTTACACACCGATAAGTTTATCTTTTACTTTTCTTAAACAAGTCTTTAAAACTGAAGTAAAAATATTGTCAGTGAATTTTTACATTTTCTTTAAATGACTCACGACACACAGACGGTTCTTCCAAAGATGGATAGACAGACGAATGCAAAGATAGTTGGATACATAGCTGTCACAGGATGTTCAGAAAGATTATTGACTAGAAAAGTAAACACAGGTATTTCGATAGATGAAGGAAAAAAAACAGCAGCATCGAAGGAATCAACAGCTTACTGTTTGTTTCTCGATAACTCTCTGCTTTGAAAAAGTTGATCTTCACCTTCTGGGTTTTTTCTGCAAAGTCAAATTCGCTTAGTTAAGCTTGTGTGTGCGCGTGCGCGCGCGCGCGTGTGTGTGTGTGTGTGTGTGTGTGTGTGTGTGTGTGTGTGTCCGAGCGTACGTGCGTGCGTGCGTGCGTGTGTGTGTTGTGCATGTATGTGTGTGTATGCATGCACACACATGCACGCACATGCGCCTGGTTGCATAAAGCATGGACAGATACTGAACAGACTGCCAAGTAAACAACTGGGTATAAAAAAACAATAATCTGATGTTGACCTAAAGTTGCTGTCAGTCCCAGCTTAAATGTGCTTTTTGTCTGTCAAATGGTTCAATGCGTTTTGTTTGTTTTCTTTATATGATTTTAAGTTTATGAAATGTTTGTAAATATTATGCATTTAATAACTGAACTGCTCCGAACGGAAACTCTCCTTTGGTCGAGAAATTTCTTTTTCATGAAAATAGAACTTTTTTCATACCCACAAAAATTATCAATGTCATCACTATAATATTCATTACTATAAGTTGTAGACAAAATCTATCCAAAACATGTTGTCTTTCACATCTTGATTTAGATAATCAGTGTCTATTCCCTACTATGTGCTTGATATCGGTAGATGACTACAAAATCTTTCAATTTATGCGTGGCTGTTCAATTATCCCTCATTGTTTGAATACTTAAACATGCCTATAAATCCAGTAGATTAATTCATCTCCCCCCCCCCCCCCCCCGCCCACACACACACCTTTCCTTCTTTCTTCCGTTTTTGTTTCCAAATTTCATGGCTGTTCTACCAATTCTGCCCTGCTTCCTGTTGCAAAGTGGGAGTACATTGTCTGAAGTTCTTTCAACACAGTATCACGGGTCACTCTTAGCTGCATCTACAGATGTGAATGTTGGACAGAAATACTGATTTCAAAATGTCATGTCACTCTTAGCTGCATCTACAGATGTGAATGTTGGACAGAAATACTGATTTCAAAATGTCATGTCACTCTTAGCTGCATCTACAGATGTAAATGTTGGACAGAAATACTAATTTCAAAATGTCATGTGACAGTTAGCTGCATCTACAGATGTAAATGTTGGACAGAAATACTGATTTCAAAATGTCATTTGACTGTTAACTGCATCTACAGATGTAAATGTTGGACAGAAATGCTGATTTCAAAATGTCATGTGATTGTTAGCTGCATCTACAGATGTGAATGTTGGAAAGAAATAATAATGTATTCAAAATGGCATAAGGCTATTAGTTGCATCTACAGGTGTGAATGCTGGACAGAAATAATGATTTCAAAATGGCATGTGACTGTTAGCTGCATTTACAGATGTGTATGTTGGACAGAAGTAATGATGAATCCAAAATGTCACGTGACTGTTAGCTGCATCTACAGGTGTGAATGTTGGACAGAAATAATGATTTTTCAAAATGTCATGTGACAGTTAGGTGTATGTACAGATGTGAATGTTGGACAGAAATAATGATTTCAGAATGGCAAATGTTCCTCCACAGCCTACTTAACCCTACACTAAGCCAGGTCATGAATGAAAAAAAAACAACAAAACTTTGGCTTCTTTAACATATTCCATGGAGATGTTTTTCCATAGTTCTTCGTAAATGAAACATCCAATATTTTCAGTCCTTGTTCATTCACTGCGGTCCTTCTCTCTGGTGTGCCTGAGATCTAAGCACTTCGCATTCATCCCTTTGCATCACATCAAGCAACTGTAAAGATGAAAGCTCTCACTATTTCGCCATCCCAAGACAAACATTACCGCCTGAATCACGTTTTCCATCATATCCTGATCGTGATGCCTAGCTAGCCTAAGCAGATAGCGCTGTGCTCCTGTGGAAAAAAAGTGGTGGTGGTGTAAGGCGCTGGAAAACAAAAGTTCTTATGGGACATAAGGGAATTTGTGGCGGAGTGCGATTATTCCGGTATTTTCCGGCAAGACAGAAGTCTTAACGCATGTCAGGCATGCGCAAAAACACTTCCCTTTTCGACGTAGGTCAGGCATGCGTAAAAGCACTTCCTTTTTCGAGTAACACGCTAGCAGTGAAGACGCACTCTCTGCTCCACGAAAAAATTCCTGTCGCCCATGCAAGATAAGTCTTGTGCTCTATCTCGCCTGTACTTTGCCTTTGTGTGTAAAGATTGCTTGTGTTCGCATTCTTGACTCATTCACTTGTGGCTTGCGCTAAACCTTTATTACACTTGCCGTGTGAGGCTATCGGTGGGCTAGTATTTCTAGCATTTGGCTTCTTTTGGCGATCGTCGTTGTCCCGGTTCGTGGTTATCCGCGTAACCCGGTTCGTCGTTATCGGCGTTTTACCCCACGCCAGGTTGTTTGGTTTGGTGTGTTCCTTTGGCACCCTCGGGTTCCTCGGCCTTTCTAGACCTCGCGCGCCTCTCCTTAAGGCCCTCCTGCTCTTTAATTTCCAGTCACGCCACTACTTGTGCGACGACCGCGTGGCCGGTCTCGGCCGCCATCTTCCTTGCGCCGGTCGGGCTTTCTCCCGTCAGCTCATCTTAATAAGTCCACTGTGCTACACGTGGTTTGGCTACTACATTTCTCGTTTTCCTCTTATTTGCTTATCATTTATCGCATCATTTATCGTTCTTCAACGTGTGCATAGCGATCACGATCTACCTTCGCGATCTCATTTGTACTTCGTTCACGCAGCGTTTACTCAGCTTTTCGGTGACGGTGCTGTTGACTGGTGATCGAGTTTCCCACCATTTCTTGATCCCCAGGCACATCACACGCGCGAGTCTTCGCTCACCTACCCCTCGCGCGCGTTTATTATATCACTGTACTGTGTTTATTATATCACTGTACTAGTATATTTAGCTTGTATATTTATACCTCTACGCACGGCCGATCGACTCTACTTATCCCTTGCTCGATCGACCGTCGTGTCTCCACTTTGCGATCGTGGGCTCCGGTTAAAAAAAAAAAAAAAAAAAAAAAAAATGGTCACATCGAAGTGGGGGCTCGTCCGGGATTGTAAAATACACTTTGGATTGTTAAATACAATTCACTCAAAAATTTATTTCCTTTGGCTAGTCCAAAAATTTGGATAAAGAGCAGAATTAAGAGCAAATAGGCTGATGAGTGGAGTCCAGGAGGGAAATCTTTTATGTTTGTTGTGTGAACGATTATCTTACACAGCAAATAATAAGAGTGTGTGTGGCTAATGTTATAATCAATTCATTTTGATATTTGCATCGTGTGATTCTTTGCTTTTGTTGTACTTTGTGGATATTTGATTGCTAAGAATCGTATAACAGTTCATCATCATGGCTGAAGCAGTGAAACTTAGATGTGAGATCAAGGAGTGGGGAGAATCCCTAGGCCTCTCTGGTCAAGATTTAGTCTCATTTGTGACTACCCAGTATGAAAAGGAATCTGACAAGGCTGCAGAAGAGCGTGAAAAGATTAGACAGCATAAAGCTGCTGTGCAGAAAGAAGCCCGTGAAGCTGAAGAGCGGAAAGAGGCCGTGTGAAGCTGAAGAACGCGATAAAGTGAGAGAACATGAACTTTGCGCTCAGAAAGATTGATAAAATCCTCCGAGAATGATAGCTCTTCAGACACGGCCAGCCGAAATCCACAATATCCCATCCAAATTCCAGCAATGTCATTTTCTTTGGATCCATTTAATGAGAATACAGAAAGTATTGACGCAAACTTGGACCGGTTTGAAAGATTGGCAAATGAATTTGGCCTAGACCCAGAAAAGCATAACATCAAATTAGCGCAAGGTCTTGGAGGTGTTGCTTATGATGTGTATGACCTATGAACGCAATATTTGGTGCGTGTGTGTGTTTCTGCATATATTATAAGATGTTGAATTGTTAAAGCTTGTAAAGCGCCCGGCAGCCTACGTTGTTAGGTTGGGTGTGATAGTAATTGTTATTATTTTTATTATGATTTTGTAATCCTCAGTCAACGCGCTTAGGTCCACTACCTTTCGGTTATGACTCGGGGGTCAACACTCATGCCCCAAAAAATGAGCAAGAAGTGTCTCATGGCGCTTCCCCCCCTTCAGTCAAACTCAAAGTTCAGATCCCAGGGGAATTGATGTTTTAACCCCTTCAGCAGTGTTGGAAAGAAATCGGCGCAAAGCGCTGGTCAGAAATCAAAAGAAATACTGGATTATTAGCCGTTACCTGGCAAACAAATGGTATTGTCCTTATCAAACTGTTGTGCCTTAAATGTTGAATCCAGTTACCGGGCAAACAAATATATTGTCCTTTTGAAGCTATTGGAGAGTTTAATTGTCGAATTCCAATACCTGACAGACAAAAGGTATTGTACATTTGAAGCTAAGGTTGAATTTATTCGTTGAATTCCTCACTTGCAGAAAACAAAGTGATCAAAGAAAAACACTTAAAGTAATGGGACGTAAAGTTACGAAATTACCAGAGAAAAGGAATTCTGAGGTTTACAGGTTCACTATTATATGTACCTGTTCATATACCCACCAGGTATAATAATGCTTGTATATGAAAAAGTGACACATTATAATTTCACTCCTCATGGAGTGGACCTAAGCGCAATACAATATCTTTGTGTCATGTGTGCATGCATGTATGTGAGAAAAACGTGAAAGAGAAAGCATGTTGATTAGGTGGTGAGTGAAGATGGGTGAGAAGATGAAAGAGAACAGTTATCAATTGCCATGGGACCTAACAAGAAGCATCAGCCACAAAAGTTCTTATGGGACATAAGGGAATTTGTGGCGGAGTGCGATTATTCCGGTATTTTCTGGCAAGACAGAAGTCTTAACGCATGTCAGGCATGCACAAAAACACTTCCCTTTTCGACGTAGGTCAGGCATGCGTAAAAGCACTTCCTTTTTCGAGTAACACGCTAGCAGTGAAGACGCACTCTCTGCTCCACGAAAAAATTCCCACCCCCCTCCCCTTCATGCAAAGGCGCTTGGCGCTTTCCCCCCTTCAGTCAAACTCAAAGTTCAGATCCCAGGGGAATTGATGTTTTAACCCCTTCAGCAGTGTTGGAAAGAAATCGGCGCAAAGCGCTGGTCAGAAATCAAAAGAAATACTGGATATTAGCCGTTACCTGGCAAACAAATGGTATTGTCCTTATCAAACTATTGTGCCTTAAATGTTGAATTCAGTTACCGGGCAAACAAATATATTGTCCTTTTGAAGCTATTGGAGAGTTTAATCATCGAATTCCAATACCTGACAGACAAAAGGTATTGTACATTTGAAGCTAAGGTTGAATTTATTCGTTGAATTCCTCACTTGCAGAAAACAAAGTGATCAAAGAAAACACTTATAGTAATGGGACGTAAGGTTACGAAATTACCAGAGAAAAGGAATTCTGAGGTTTACAGGTTCACTATTATATGTACCTGTTCATATACTCACCGGGTATAATGCTTGTATATGAAAAAGTGACACATTATGATTTCACTCCTCATGGAGTGGACCTAAGCGCAATACAATATCTTTGTGTCATGTGTTGCATGTATGTGAGAAAAGCGTGAAAGAGAAAGCATGTTAATTAGGTGGTGAGTGAAGATGGGTGAGAAGATGAAAGAGAACAGTTATCAATTGCCATGGGACCTAACAAGAAGCATCAGCCACAAATTAGAAGATATGGCCAGTCCCTGCGTCTCTTATGCAGGATTTGGGACTCATAACAAAGAAAAGTCTTTAGCAGACAACCCTGTGCCACTGACATGAAATGAACCGTCTCTCTGAGACCTGTTTCACCTTGTACAGTCTCTCTATCAGAGAATGGATTACTTTGGAGAGTATGTTACAGACGAGGAACAGAAAAGTTTTGTCTGACTCAGTCGCTGATCACCAGAAAGGTGAAGAAGACGAGAAAAGAGAGTGGAAGATGACAGCGACACTGGCAATGACAGTGCCCCTGCTGACAGAGGGGATGATCTGCAAAGAGAATTACTTTCTCCTTAATTGGATGAGTGTCAAGACGATGATGACATTTTAGTAGAGATTGTATTGACTTTCAATGACAGTGAAGAAAATGGACGAGATGTGTTGCAAAAAAGGGAAAGAAAACCTGCCATGATTATTGCAATCACAATTTGGATCAAAGCTATAGAAAAAACAAACGAACGAAGTTAGGGAGAAACTAAGTACCCCACACCGGGGCACTACTAAATGATGTTTCTAAAACGAAGAAGGAAGTGTTTGTAGCCCCAAAACCAATCTGCAGGAAAAGTAAACGTAAACATGGCAAACGCACGCACAAAACTCATCCATGGCAGTGGTTTCTTTACCCTTGTCTCTGACTAACTGTTAAAGTTTAGGGATACCATTGTCTTGCCAGGGCAGGATTCAATAAAACTACATGGTACTCTGTGTATCGCTGGGCTCTCTGTTGTGCTTGCCCTCACAGGTTATGCTAGCCTTGGCTGATCAAAAAAACAAAGGGACAAGCACCGACATTACTTCTCTGTGAACTCTCTTCCACACTCATGCTCTGTGCATTGTCATGACCCTAAACCTGTTGTGCAAAATGAATCTCATACGTCAGTAATGAAAGCTCTAAAACCTCAGAACATTAGAAACATGGACAAGATATACGAGGTCAACCACAAATATTGCACTTAGGCCACGGACACCAAGGCAGCTCCAGTCTTTCTTTTTTTTTTTTTTTTTTTGCATTTTTCCTTTGGAAAGAAAGCCATGGAAGCAAGGAGTACATATCCAGAGGCCAAAAACCTTTTAGATGGAAGGCAAAGAGAAATAGAATGCCCACCAGTCAAACTGTCCAACAACAAACCACCCCTCCCTTTCGGAAAATCAGTGACTTTGAGCTTTGCTTGTTCTTTGTGAGACTGTACCTTGAAACAAAACATGAACTGTTTAAGGTGTGGAGTATCAAATCAAAACTGAAAATAAAAAGAAATCACATCTGACCTAGATACACTTGAAACCATATGAGGAATTAAAATCATATCTAAACATCCAGAGAATAGGAGAGGAAAGGTACAAAGAATATTCTCAGACATGAGAACAACGCTATGGCGCAGAGCTTAAAAGACAATCAAAGAAAAAGTAATAGAAGGAAACTACTTTCAAGCAGTATAGGCTATCTCTCCCATACTGGAAAGACAAAAGAAACATCGAACGACTGTGGATTTTAAATGGACGACTGAACTATATGGGTTAGTGTTGCTCACAATCCTGAAGTTGACAATATGGAGGCTGACATGTTGTCTAGGAAAGTGCACATTAACACAGAGTGTGGAAACTGCTCTCAGAACTGTTGTCCGAGTCTCTTGCACACAAATCCTACAATATCAACATAGAGTGTGGTGGAAACTGCTCTCAGAACTGTTGTCTGAGTCTCTTGCACACAAATCCTACTACATCAACATAGAGTTAGGAAACTGCTCTCAGAACTGTTGTCTAAGTCTCTTGCACACAAATCCTACTACTGATGTGTTTGTTTAGGAAAGTGCACATCAACATTGAGTGTGGAAACTGCTCTCAGAACTGTTGTCTGAGTCTCTTGCACACAAATCCTACTTTTGATATGTTTGTGCAAACTGCTCTCAGACCTGTTGTTTGAGTCTCTTGCACACAAATCCTATATCATCAACATAGAGTAAGGAAACTGCTCTCAGAACTGTTGTCTGAGTCTCTTGCACACAAATCCTACTATTGATATGTTTGCCTGTAGAATCAGCTTTCAGTTTACCAGAACTGTGTCTTTCTTTCCGGATCCACGAGCACGTGCTATTGACACATTTAGTATCCACTGGGGCAGTCAAGCTGTGTACTGTTTTCCTCCATTTAGCCTCTTCTCTGGGGGACTGGCAAAGTTCAAGAATGAACAAGCAGGCTGAGGGCACGGGGGAGGAAGAAAGGTGTGAGGGGGGATGGACGGGGTGGGGGTATTACGTCTCCAGCGCGGAAAAACAGCCCTTGATGCCAGCATTAATGACAACGCTAGTCGCAAGACCTGTTGTTTTATCAGCCCAAATCACACACGTGACCTATCTACGTCAAATGGATGTGCAGCACCCACCACAAAAACAGTCTGTGTTTGTCAGTTTGCAAGGTGTCATGGTAAGTTTAGAACACAAGGATTCTCTGGAGACACATCCAGTAATCAGAAAGAATAAGTAGTGGGTATACCCTTGTCCTTTTGGTCACATGCAACACAACACATGAACGATATGTACCCTCGAAAATTGGAGAGGAACACATGAGAGAGAGATGGATTCCCTTTGACTGTCTCCAGCAATAGTTGTAAATTCATGGCATCATGAGTAAAAAGAAGGGTACCCATTTAGTGTTGAGGGTATCATGTGTGCATTACGTTGCTGTTTCCTTTTGTCTTAGACAGCGGGGACTTCTGATCAGAATTGACTTGTGAAAAGACTCATAGAGTCTTGAACAGAAAAGAACAGTATGTGCAGTACGCCAAAGAGAATGGACCACATCACCTAGCTGTCTTTCACACGGCAAGTATCACATAGGCCAGTAAGAAGCAATACCATTACACGTTGATTGAAGTGTACAATAGGAGGATGCTTCAATTAACATGACTATGGTTGGCCAGTTCAACAACGTGAAGAAAAATCTATAAGAAGAGTACCAGAAGAAAGCTAACCATGCCTCAAGCTCTTATGGATCATTTTGTAAAATGAACATAAGGTAAGACCTTATGCATCACTTCTGTGTACTGTGAAGAATCGTTACGTCCTGCTGGCTCAAGAAGACCGTGGTTCTGAAATCTAAACTGCAAAAGGAGTAGGGCATTACAGATTATTGATAAGAATTAAATACAATAAAGACTGACTCACCTTGTTCGGTAAAACTGGTGGTAGATTCTGGAAATGTCAGACGAGGCCAGAACGGAGTGTACATGCCCACCCATTTTGAACTCCTCCCTCTACCCCCGGCCCCTCCCCTCCAAATAAAGTCTGATTGTTAACAAGTTCGGAAACTACATTATATAAATTACTCAGTGCTCCAATGGTTTGGGCAGTGCACAGTCTTACGTACATTCAGCTCTGGACTACAATGACTTTGGAAGAATCTATGGCAAGTGGCACCGTATAGGTGAATCTCACTTTCTTACATTTAGTTCTGATGAATTTCGTATCCTTTTCAATGTTTCATATGTTTAATGTTTGCAGCCAAGTGATTTTATCCATTGTTCACAGGAAAAAAAATAATACCTCTCCAATTAATGGCGCATGTTTATTGATGTTCAAATGATTTATTGTTCTCAGTATACATGATCAGCGGGTCACCCAGGCATTGGGATATCTTGAAATCAGTTTTTTTTTTCTCGAAATTCTGCGTTTTCATTTGTTTTCTTTTACTTCATCTTATTTGTAAAGCTTTCATCAGATCTGTAAACACATCTGAAGAAACTGTGTCATCTTGTCAACATCCTGTTTCTATTGGATTTCACTGGTTTGTTTTTCCGTGTATTTCAAAAATTAACTCCCTTTCTTATCAATTAGTTTCGTTATATATGTTTCGTTCAAGACTTTGTTGACAAAAAGATCACCACTAAAAATACGAGGGTATTTTTTCAGATACGTATGGAATAAAGATTAATCAGGTAGATTGCAGAGGATGCATATGGTCTATAAAACACAGTGAATAAACAGAACATTAAGATAGAAAATAGGGAAAAACGCCCCCCCCCCCCCCCCCCCCCCAATCAAAAGCATTCAGGATTATATGAAGGGTAAACAGAGGATCGAGAGTTTATTACGATTTCCTTCTGGAATCTATATTTATGTATTCGTTTAAGTAATGTACCTAGTATTGCAGAATTAGTATAAATAGCTGAACAATTTGGAGCTATTGTGATATAAGTGCTTCTGTGTATTTATTCCTCTCATTAATACATATGTGTAAAAACACACTTACATAGAAACGCTTGTTAAATAAAAAAGGCGATTAAAAAACAAACAAAAAACAAATAAAAAAACCCCCGGCAGACAGACCACACACACACACACACACACACACACACACACACACACACGCACACACACACACACAAATCGAAAACAAACTCTTATCTCCATCACCTTGAATCAGGGCCTGGGTCGACATCAGTACAGCAGCAACAAGAAGCAGGATTGTCAGTTTCTCCATGATAAAGGTTTTCCACTTCTGAAACAACCCAAACAGAAGCAGATTCCACAATGCCCAAACTGCACCTTGACAAAAACAAACAACTACGAGCGAGACTCAGGACGTTCTGAAGAAGACAAATTGTCATGATACGCATTTCTGGCAACAGCATAACAAATGTGGCCAATGTATTTTGATCAAAAACACATATTCCATTCTTGTTACGAATGGTTTCGATACTCATTAATTTTTTTTTCTGATTCACGAAATCGTAAATTCAGCACTGACTCATAAACGAGTTCAAAAATATCAAATAATACTGGACAATATTCAGACTTAATCAGTATATAAACCACAAATATCGCACACAAATCGGCTAAGGCTATATAAATAGCCATTATAATCAGCAATAGATTCTTTTAAGCCTTTTTCTCAATGCAGAAGCCACAAATGTAGCTACCCTTTCTGTGAATACCTTCCCATACTGCAAGTAGGAATACTTAATGCACTTTGCTCATGATGCATGAAGTGAATTTCTTTCTTTTCACGTGTAGAATAGCGTGACCTTTTTTAGTCTCTTGACTCAACAGAAGATTGAAACTCTGATTGAAAAGTATATTTCTACACTTCATTTTCTTAAGCACGTCTGTCAGGGATCTTGCATCTTTGTTTTAACGTTTTACATCTGCCAAAGAGAGCACAAGATGCACACTGATTTCCTGTCATCAGATGTCAAACTCATTCCGAACAGTTCATGTTTTTAAAATATGTTCAGTCCTGTTGATTAGGCCACTGCTGTTTCTAGAAACGAAAAGAATTATTTTGAATGAATGAGTCTTTGACAGCATTTGTTATTTACAATTTGGGAAGTTTCTTTTCCCAGTCATGAGGATTATCCATGTTATGAGACACAGACAGGTCACTGGCATAATCATGCACAGTTTAATCTTCAAACTGTTTCATCTTTCACCTGTCATTTTACCCCTTGACCACTGGACTCTACACATGGAAATCAAACGAGCTCATAGTTCAGTGTAAATCTGAACCAGCAACGTCTCTGCAATGAAAAACTCTGGCAACACGGCAGATGAAAACTGTTCAGTCACAAATAAGAAATATACCTTTACCATATAATTCATCACACGGCCGCTACATACCATGTCAACTAAATGTGCTAACCGTTATTCAAACACAAGTATTGTAACTAAATCACCACCGCTAAAGCCACAAAACATTTACAGGAGTCTCCCCAGCACATGTAGAAAAGTAGACGTGACTACATGCACAATCATGCTGGGGAATTCAATTATTTCAGGTGTGAAGTGGGTGGGGGAGGAGGAGAAGAGGGATTGGTATGCCACTATAGCAGGCTGGACAAAATGCACACTTCTGTTTTATATATGAATGTTGGAAATGTAAGCATGGTCACTAGAATGGTTATATGCTTGCGCTTCCTAAAATACATCTGAAGTCTGAATTAATGGGAATGACCTTTGATGTTTTAGTTTCAGTTATACTACTACTACTACTACTACTACTACTACTACTACTAATGCGATGGTGTGGAGGAGTAAGGGGTGTGCAGGGGAAGACAATGGTGGTAAGTTCAGGTGCCAAGGGACAGCAGCCAGCAAAGAAAACGCAGAGGAAAGATGTGGGGTTCCTTCCCTTTTATTTCCCTTCCATAACAAGGAGCTCACACCAAGAACACACACCAGGAGCACACACCAAGAGCGATACTCTGGGAACGACACCCTCGGAGCACTCTGAGCACAATGAGCACACTCTGAGCATACTGAGCACCAGGGAGAGTAACATGGACCATGGAGCAGCATGGACCAAGGAGTACACTGAGCACACTCAGCGCCTATAGATATATGTAGTGCGAGTCACCCCGCAAAGCCAGCAGCGACACACTGCTGCACTCAAAACGGGCCTCGCAAGAAGGAAATGACAAAAATGTGTGCTCTCTGTGGCAGCGTCAGTGTTGTCGGGCTCGCCGTCCGTTCAAAGTAATCAAACATATGTACTATCGATTTAAACCTCAGAACCCAAGGAATAAAATGCAGTAAGTAAGTCACATTTGACAATTATGTGTTCTGTGTTAAATTATTGATGATTAAAGTCAGAGAGTGAACCCACTTTTAATGTATTTGCGTCATATTTTTCTCTATTTTGATACGAAAGACCAAACAGTGTAAAATGATTTTCTAATGAATGAATAGTTGACATTTTTCTTTCTTCAAACATATAAATTTCATTATCCAAGACAGTGGCTGAGCTGAAGACTTTATTTTAAAAAAAAATGATGGGAAAACACAACTGACTTCCCTTACCACATGGCAGTTGATATGTGGTTTTAATGTGATTTTCATTAAAATATTACTCTGTTGAATTAGTCTACCAGATGATAATTTTCATACATTTTCAGTTGTATTTATCATAATAATGGAGTCATCAGCAAGATCTTGATTGGGAAGTCCGAATTTCATAGAATGACGATTAAGACCAAAACTCCGACAATGACCAGCAAACATATCGGCGGTTTTCAAGAAAGGAGACAGAAACAGGGCAGAGAGATTACAGGCCAGTTTTCTAACTTCAGTAGCCTGCAAACTCCTGGAACATATCATCTGTCATCACCTTCAGAACCATATGGACAGGCACAACATACTGACTGACAGAAACCGCAGCTTCAGATCTGGCTACTGCTGTGAGACACAGCTGATTACCACAATGAACGATCTCTTCGAGTCCTGTGATGCCGGGAAGCAAACTGATGTGGTGATACTGGACTTCAGTAAAGCCTTTGACACAGTACCTCACAACAAGTTACTCCACAAGCTCGATCATTATGGAGTACGAAGACCTATTCTTAAATGGCTCACTTACTTTTTGATGAAAAGGAGGATGCAGTGGTACTGGAGGGAGAGGCATCAGGCGAGGTAGCTGTCAACTCCGGTGTCCTTTAGGGAACAGTGTTGGGGCCACTACTCTTTCTGTGGCACATCAATTACCTACTGGAAGCAGTGAAGTCAAAAGTACGACTCTTTGCTGATGACTGCCTACTGTACCGCAACATCAACATCCTTCAGGACCACATCACCCTGCAAGAAGACCTGAGACACTTGAGGACTGGGCCAAGAAATGGGTGATGCACTTCAACGCACAGAAATGTTATATCCTGTCATCCCGGATCAAGTCTACCTATATGTACAGCCTCAATGGAGTCTTTCTGAAACAGGTTCAGCAAAACCCATTCTTAGGAGTGCTCATCTCAGATGACTTGAAATGGGGTCAACACATTGCAATTATTGCTCAAAAAGCCGGATCAACAATGGGCTTCCTATGCCAGAATCTCAGGTATTGCCCAAAGGAGTGCAGGCGTCTGGCGTACATCACACTGGTGAGATCCAGACTAGAGTATGCAGCTACAGTGTGAGACCCATATTACCAACAGGACATCGAGAAGTTTGGAGAGGGTACAGAGACAGGCAGCACGCTTCATCACAAAGGACTATAGTTCCAGGGAACCAGGTTATGTAAGCAAAATGCTGCGGGATTTGAATCTTCCTCCGATGGGTGATCATCGCAGAAGGCACGACCAGGCGTGATGTTCAAGATAGCGGGAAATCTCATCCCCGCCATTTCCCACAAATCTTCCTGACCCCTGTGAGTGCTGCCACAGACAGACACGACCCCCCAAGTATGAGAACTTCGACATCTCCAATATTACAGAACACCGCGTGGTCAGAAACACTTGCAGCTTCAAACTACTTGTCTCTAACACAAGTCAGTACACTCACTCCTTCTTCATGCAGACAGTGATGGACTGGAATCATCTAGGGGAGGATATCGTCAGTGCAGGCTCTGCCAGTGCATTTACACACTTGGCAGATCAACATCGCCTACCTATTAGCATCTTGACAGCAGTAGAGTTTTTAGCCAGCTTTTTTTTAACCTGTAGATACCTGTTGTGCCTACCCACTGAGACCTGAACCTAGTAGAAGATTGTTAGGACAAAGTGGTGGCTTTTAATACTATTTTTAAAACTATTTTTGCGCTCTCCCTGTTCCGTCGTGTTTATAGCCGTTAATTGACTCCTGCGACGTAATGATTCAGATCCAGATCCAGAGACCAAGAGGCAAACTTGTTCACGTAGTGATGCACGGATTCTGTGCACACAGGCGAGCTCAGCGGAAGTGTGTCTCACGTGAGAAGTGTTCACTGACAGTCAGGTAAACAAGCAGATGACTCCGAGAGTACGACATATGGGCTCGAAGGGGGCGGACCGGCTAACTTCTAGTTGGTTAAAGGTGCTACCTCGTGCTGACAGTGACACTACTGACAGACCAGTGCTAGGTGTCACGGTCGCTAAGCCGGACGGCCCTACCACCCCTACCCACGCCTCACACACTAGGTCAGACAACACAGCACACTAACACAGCTTTACAATCATGCACACTTCTTTATTTCACACACACACTATGGCGCCACCACTCACGTCCATCCACAACCACACACCGGTATCCCACTTCCCTGCTAACCCACCCTACCCTGCTACGACCTGGGGAACCCTAACCTATCCTAAGACACCAGCTGCGGTATATCACTGTGACCTGGGGACGCAGCGATAGCCCGCACACGTGGTGGCTACTACTATGGACAAGGACTAATCCAAGGGACTTTAATCTCTAAACTACTACCACCCACCCCTATCTGCGGGACCCTCCCTTCTATTTTGACCTGGGACCACTACTACACCAGTCGCTGCATTTCTAAGGGAGGGAACGACAGGTACCCTATCCCGTGCTGGCCACTACGTCCCTAAAGGAGGCAGCAGCTAACACCACTAACCCTACTGCAAATTACTACACACCCTTCCTACCACAAAAACTTGGGACACTTTCCTCCTCAAAAACACTGCTTCTCAACACTGTCCATGGCCCCTTGCAGGCTGACTCCTCCCCAGAAGACCGTGCTCAGCGCTGCTGTCCATGGCCTCATGAAGATGACTCCTCCCCGCGATGATCATGACACCCACCCCCACACACACAGCAGGCTCCCTCTCGATGGGTCCCACTCTGGAAGGAACCCCTCCTCCTCTGGAGGCTCCACCGGAACTGAGGGTGAAGGAGGGCCTGGCACAGCATCCCCTCACAAGACGCCTGAACAGGGCGGTCCTTCCCTCCTGGGAAAGAGGAACAGGTGGCTGGAGAACTACCTCACTGATGGCAGATGGGCTGGGAGGACTTTCCCCCTCCCAGAAGAGCACAGATAGGAGGAGAACTGCCTCACAGATGGCAGACGACCTGGGTGGTCTCCCTCTCCTGGAAGAGCAGCAGGTAACGGGAAGCCGCCGCTCACCTGCCAGCATGCGCAGCAGCAGACTGTGGTGATCTGGCCCCAGCCTCAGCAAGGAAGCAGGATACCTGCTGAAACAACTGGACAGACAGGCGATCAACCACACCAGTTCTGCAACTGGCTGAAAGTGGCTGCCAACAAAGAC
Organism: Conus betulinus; assembly: GCA_016801955.1. NCBI lineage: Eukaryota > Metazoa > Mollusca > Gastropoda > Neogastropoda > Conidae > Conus > Conus betulinus. The sequence continues at coordinate 97,155 of JADBJO010006985.1, forward strand.
GACACAGAACTCAGCACAGGCCAAGGGCACACCAACCCAGTGAGGACCTGGCCCTAACTATGACTCGAAGTCACCCACTCAGCAGAACTAACGGCGCTCCCACCACAGCTACAAGGAGCACGTCCACTCCGACGAACACCAGGGACCGAAGTGAAGCTACCCCAGCGCATTCCACCCTGGTCAGAATCAAGTGAGCCTCACTCACAACACAAAGCACCCATTGGTCAGAACAGTGTATCCCTCTGCAGAGCTGACACACCCGACCAACGGACTGGTTGTTGCTCGTGCAACAACACGACAATTTACAACAACAACTCACTGACTTGACAACACAACAACAGCCGGTATATTGCCCCGCCCTCTCTGGTGTACAACCAAAGCAACAAAGGGCAACAGTCGGAAACGAAACCATCTTCCTCCTTCCACTCCCTGATTAAATGAAGACTGGAAGGCAAGAATATGTATGTATGTCGTACTTTCCCCCCCCCCCCCCCCCCCCCACACACACACACCTAGCCTAACCTTCCTACCTAACCCCGAGGAACTTAGCCTAACCCCCACCTAACTTAAACCCCAATCTTACACAAACGCACACAAACACACACACATATACACATATGCACACACACACGCGCACACACGCACGCTCGCACGCATACGCGCACACGCTCTCTATCTTGAACCACCACACTGAACACTTGGACGTGCTGGTTCAGTACCGCCAATCGGTGACACACCCCCTGCCTAAGTTTTAACTACAGGTTAAAACCAACAACTTCTCACTCGATCGGCGTTTACCCACACCATACCTCTAACAATCCAAGTCCCCATCACTCACTCTGCCCTGTGTTACTTTTGGTGCACACGAAAAAACTATCATCCCAACAACATCACTTTTTAAATACATTAACAACCACAGGTTACATTAATCAACCTGGTCCAACTCTGCCCCACACGACCTTAACGCGGGCACTTACAGGCAGTCGTTACATTACGCACCACTCATAAATTCCATAATTGAGGCTGCTCTACTTGCGCACAAATGCGGTGCAAACACGTGCTACAATACCACACCCTCAGTAACATTTTGCAACTCATTCTCTTCCAGTGACAATGACACATGCATAGCTTCGACAGAGTCAACTTCTCATGACACAGGTAAATGGAACTTACAGGTTCTCTCTCTCTCTCTCTCTCTCTCTCTCTCTCTCTCTCTACGGCAAGCGACTCAAGAAGTCTGTCACCACATTGTCCTTTCAGACACTGCCTGCACCATAAACTGGAATGGCTGCAGCTGCAGAGCCCACCTTGTGATCCTCCCACTAACAGACTTCATCTTTTCGAAGTATTGGAGTGGGAAATGATCTGTCTGGACAATAAGGGGGTCCGATATAAAATACGCTTGGAACTTTTGTATTCCCCACATCACTGCCAGACACTTCGTATCTACTATAGAGTAATTCTGCTCGCAGGGCTTAATTTCCTGCTGGCACATGCTACAGGGCGCATCTCTTCAGGATACTGCTGACAGCATAGCTCCCACTCCTACTTCTGATGCATCTGTCTGGAGCACAAATGTCGACCCAGGCACCGGCAAGTTACGGACGGGAGGTTGGCAGAAATGCTGCTTCAAGGCTTGGAACGCACATTCGCACTCGTCGTCCCATTTCACTTGCCTGACTTCCTTTAGTGAGATCAGTAAGAGGCTTGGTAATGTCAGCAAACCGGGGCACACATTTCCTGTGGTACCCCACTAGTCCCAGGAATCCCTGCACTTGCCGTTTGGTCTCAGGCCGAGGCGCGTCCATAATGCGGCTCATTTTATCCTGCTCAGGCCATATCTTTCCTGCACCTATCCTGTGCCCCAAGTAGGTGATTTCCCTTCCCACCCAGCTCACACTTTGAAGGTCGGGCTGACAAGGACATTCCTTGAGTCTCTGGAACACACGCCTGAGAACCTCTATATGGCTGTCCTGATCAATTGTGGCCACCAGGATGTCATCGATGAAATCATCGACATCTGGGGTCTCAAGTGGCTGCATAGTTTTTCCTCATCATGCGCGTGAATACTGCCCCTGAAGTACACAGTCCAAATGGCATAACTTTCCACAGGAGTTGTCCTTCCGGTGTAGCAAAAGCAGTCTTAGCGCGGTCCTCTCTGCTCGTTGGGATCTACCAATACCCTTAGCGAGGTCGATCTTGCTAAACACCTTCTTCTCTCCAAGTTTTGCGAACAGGTATTCAATATCCGGCATAGGTTCAGCTTCAAACTGCATGATGCGATTCAGCCTCCTGAAGTCAACGCAAAACCTGATCTTCCCATCTTTCTTCTTGACCAGTACGATGGGGGAGCAGTATGGAGATGTCGATGGCTCAATGGAATCCATCCCGATCATGGTCTTGACCTCCTCCCTAACTGTCTCTCGTTGCGCAAAAGGCACTGGGTATGGCTTTTTGCGCAACGACCTGATAGGGATGTCTGACGTCAACTTGATGCTGCACGTTTCTAGGTTTGTGCATGTGGGCACATCAGTCAGTACCTTCTTGAACTCGGCCACTAACTCGTACAACTTTCTTGCAAAGTGCTGGTCTTCAGTAAGTTTTACCACATCATCAGGGCCTTCTTGTGGCCTGTGGCCTCCAAGGGAAGGGAATGGTAGGAATGTCCTTGCTCAACAAAGGAGTTATTGTTTCCTCTTTGGGCTCCTCTGGTACAACAACCGCAGCTACCGAGGCTGTTGGAGGATCTGCAGCGCGCTCGATGAACGACTTCAGTAGGTTCGCGTGGAAAATCTTCGTCTCCCCCCCTACTGCTATGCAGTAATCTGCTTCACCCACTCTTTCTAGTACTGTATAGGGACCTCTCCATGCCAGTTCCAATTTGTTCTGCTGGGTCGGCTGAAGTACTAGCACTCTGGACCCCACAGCTATCTTCCTGGGTTTCGCCCTCAAGTCAAAATGTCGCTTGTACCTGTAGGCTGCCCTTACCAAGTTTTCCTTTGCCAGCTCGAACGTCTCAGCTATCTTGTTCCTCAGGTTGACGACGTATTCTGCCACTGTAAGGAGCTCTTGCCTTTCCGGTTGTAACCACGGATCTCTCAGTATCTGCATCGGTCCGCGCGCCTGGCGTCCATATAGCAGCTCAAAAGGCGAAAAGCCGGTACTCTCTTGTGGGACCTCATGGTACGCGAACAGCAGTGCTGGTATCCACCGATCTCATTCACCGGGCTTCTCCTGACACAGTCTGCACAGCATACGCTTCAGAGTATGGTTGAAGCGTTCAGCCAATCCATTACACTGCGCATGGTATGGTGTGGTAGTCAGGCCTCGAATGGCTCATAGTCGGTAGACCTCCTGCATGATCTGACCAGTAAACTGGGTTCCTCTATCAGTCAGCACCGACCCAGGGACTCCCGTTTGCATCCACATGTTGAAAGCTGCCTCTGCCACCGACTCACTCGTGATCTGGCGAAGAGGGACTGCTTCAGGATACCTTGTCGCAAAGTCGACCATCACCAGCACGTATCTGTACCCATTCTGGGATGCTGCTGGAACGATGGGACCTATGATGTCCATCCCAACCCGCTCGAACGGCTCGCGCATCAGTGGCATCCTCACAAGGGGAACTCTTGATACTTTTCCCTTATCCAAAGCACGCTGACACTAGAAGCATGACTGGCGTACCAACGAATATCAGCATGCATGCCTGGCCAATAGAAATGGCGACTAACTCGCTCCTTGGTTCGGGTGGTAACTAAGTGACCAGACATGGGTACGTCGTGACCTAGCTTCATCACCGTGGCCGTAGTTCAGCTGGGACGCAGATCTGACTCGCTACGTCCCTGGGACCCTCAAACCGCCTGACCAGTACACCAGATTTCCGAGGGTAATCGACTCGTCCAAACTTGGTGTGGAAGTGCGTCCCTGCTTCACATGCACTCCGAGCCTTCCTCAAGGTTTCATCCTGGTCCTGCATCCGAATTAATTGCTGGGTAGAAGTGTTCGGGATGCATTCCTCCATGGGCAGTGGCATAGGCTCCTGCTGCTCCCTGCTGTCTGCTCGCGTGTCTGCACTGCCCCTACCAACGCCGGGTCTGCGTATACAGACACGCGTGTCTATTCGGGATCTCCTACCCTCTCTGCAAAGTTTCCGATCAGGACTTCCTGCACAGGGCTATTCATGACCAAAACCTCCAGCTTCCCTGCGATGAATGGTGACTTCAACTCTATCACCGTCACGGGTAACACAGACCTACATCTGGATTCAGCCAACACTACTGGGACCGATTCTCCTGTGTACACGTCTGCCGGTACCAACCACTTGGCCACTACGGTGTATCCGGCACCAGTGTCTGTGTAATCCATTGGCTGGAGACCTATTGACCTCTACAATGCACGCAGGATCGTACTGCTGCTGAGCGCAGGTGCGACACAACGTAGGGACTACTTGAGCTTGGGGTTGGTCACAACAATGAACAGCTCCAACGGAATGGGGCTCAGGGCATTTCCTAGCGATGTGGCCTGGCTTCTTGCAGTTGAAACAGACTATGGTCGATCTAGGCCCCTCTGACCTCCTATTCAGTTGCTGTAGTTCACCATCACTTTGCTGGGACCTTCCTGGGGGCTGGCTCTCTGCTGCTTCACGCCTATTACCCAGGTTGGGCTGGTTATCTGTTCGGTCTTGTCTCACCTTCCTCCCCAATCTTTTGGCCTCTGCCAAAACAGTAGCTTCTGTTGCAAGTTGTTCCACAGTTTTTGGGCATGTCTTCCGCACCTCAATCGTGAACTCTGGGGACAACAGCTGATAAAATTGTTCTTGAAAAAGCAGATCCTTTACGTCCTCTGCCACACTCTCATCCTTGCCTGCTGCCACACACCAGAGGGAAAAAACCACTGCTTCATCCTTCCCAGCATCTGGGCGAAAGTCTCAGCAGCAGCGTCCTTCTTGATGCTCCTGAACTTTTCCCGGTAGGCCTCAGCATCTAGCCTGAAGTGGCTTAATAGGGCGCTCTTTATCCTATCGTAGTCGCCTAGCTCATCTGCATCCAACCGCAACACCGCTTCTCCAGCCCTACCTCTCAGCAGAAAGATCAGACGTGTGGGCCATGAGATCTTGCTCCATTTACACATCTTGGCTACACGCTCAAATTGGGCGATGAAAGCGTCCACATCGTCGTTCTCTCCCAATGGCTCAAGGTGGACATGCTTCGTTTCCTCGACCTCAATCAAACGTTTCCCTATGCGCGGCTTCATCTAATGCCTGCTTCTCCTGTATTAGTAGCTCTCGCTCTCTTGCCTCTAACTCAGCTTCATCCCTTCGTTTCTTAAGATCTAACTCGGCTTGCCGTGTCTGAGCTTCAATTTCTCTTATCGCCCTTTGTTCCTCCATCTTCTTCCTTTGCAGTTCCAGTTCCATCTGTCTCGCTGATTTCTCATCTTCATCCTTCTGCTTTAATCTTTCCCTCTCATCTTCGACCTTCCTCTGCTTCATCTCTAGCTCCCACTGCTTCATCTCGAGCTCCTTCTCATCCT
>JADBJO010006985.1:107686-112686 GCA_016801955.1 Conus betulinus
CATGGCATGAAGATCCACAGAACAAAGATGGGATGTGTGAAGACTCATCTGAATGAGCAGAAGCGCACTGCATCAGTAGCTAAGACGTCGGAAGACCAAGGCCAGGATTTAAACTACAGTGCCAAGGACATCCACGCTATTGGTTCGGGTGAGGAATTTGCACAGGCCCTCAATGCCAGGCGCCTGAAACTCAACCTGCCGCGAGCAAACGAGACTGAAGATTGAGAGAAACTGGATGCAAAAATCGTCCAAAGACTCGATGCACTGATAGGGAAAAGTACCTTGGAACACAAACTAACCACATATGGGGACATTGTGTATGCCACATGTAGGGACGCCTATGGAGCAGAACTACCCAAAGAGAAACCTCCAAAGAAATGCAGACGCCAATAAGAGATGGATAAGATCAGGGTCCAAAAGAAAAACCTCAAGAAGCAAATGAAGACCGCACTTCCAGCTGAAAAACAAGGCTTGGAAAAACTCTGGAAAGACTGAAGCAAAACACAGCACCCTCAGCAAAGCAGAATCTGCGAGGAAGAGGAAGTGCAAAAAGAAGAAGACACAAGAGCGCTTCCTCAGAGAGACACCTTCCAGTTTGCCAGAACTCTGTTTGAGCAGCCAAAATCTGGGACCCAAAGTGTGGACAAAGGAGTTCTTGAGCAGCATCTGAGGAAAACATACTCTGACTCACAGAGCAAAGCACCACTCGACATTCAAGATCTGGTGTGGCCAACCAACCCTGAGGAACAGTTCAATGACAAGCCTCCAACGTTGGCGGAAATCAAGAAGGTGGTCGACAAAGCCAGAGTCAAATCATCACCAGGGCCAAACGGAATACCTTACCAGCTGTACAAGAAATGTCCCAAGGTGCTGGAGTGGCTCCACAGGCTGCTGCGATTAGCTTAAAGAAACCAGATCAGCGGCCAATGGATGGCGGCAGATGTGTGTACATCCCCAAAGAACAAAACTCAAGTGACATCAGCCAGTTCAGGCCAATATCACTACTGAACGTCGAAGGGAAATCTTCTTCTCTGTCATTGCATCAAGGCTGACCAAGTATCTCATGGAAAACAAGTACTTGGATGTGTCAGTCCAGAAAGGTGGCATCCTAGGCGTGGCTGGCTGTGTAGAACACACACCACAATGATCTGGGACGTAATCCAAAGAGCAAAAACAGAAAAGAGAGACCTGGACGTAGTGTGGTTTGATCTGGCAAACGCATATGGATCTGTACCCCATGAGATGATACAGTTGGCTCTTGAGATTACCATGTGCCAAAGAACATCTGCGACATGCTCAAGAAGTACTTCAATGGCTTCTCAATGCGGTTCTTTTCCGAGGAGTCCACAACAGATTGGATCAACTTGGAAGTGGGCATTGCAATGGGCTGTGCAATTTCCCCAATACTGTTCGTGTTGGCAATGGAAGTCATCTTGAAAGCAGCAACAAGCAACGCAAGACAGACAGACCTTGGCGATGGATACAATATGCCCCCTCTCAAGGCCTTCAAGGATGACACTACAGTGACTTCATCCAGAGAAGACGAGACACGTCATGTGCTGGAGAGGCTGGATGACATAGTTGCCTCATCCAGAATGAAGTTCAAGCCAAAGAAGTCACGGAGTCTCTCACTGAGGAAAGGAAAAGTGGCTGAATCTGTGGTCTTCAGTGTTGCCAACCAGGCCATTCCAGCAGTTACAGAAGAGCCAGTCAAGAGCCTTGGAAGATGGTATGATGATACGCTGAAAGACACACAAACAGCAAAAGAAACCAAACAGACGTCGGAAGAAGGATTGGAGACCACTGACCAGTGTGGGCTCCCTGGCAAATACAAGGTCTGGTGTCTGCAGTTCATGCTGATACCAAAGCTCCTATGGCGTCTGATGATATACGACACCTGCACCAGCATAGTGGAGGCAATGGAATCCCAAATCAACAAGTTCACAAGGAAATGGCTTGGTGTCCCACCCTGTCTGACTGACTTAGCGCTGTCGCCAAACAAAGCTGAAACTGCCACTGAAATCCATCCTGGAGGAATACAAAGCAGGGAAGATCAGACTTCAAAGCATGCTGGAGGACTCAGGAGACAAGGTGGTAGAAGCAATCAAGCCTCAGCTGAAGACAGGCAGAAAATGGAAAGTTCAAGAGGCGATGGATTCTGCAAAAGAAAGTCTCAAGATCAGAGAAATAACAGGACACACACAGACCAACAGACAAGGACTGGGGGTGACCAAAACTGAAAGGTGGTCAAAGGCCAAAGGGAAAGCCAAAAGAGACATGATGATTCAGGAGATGAGAAAAGAAGAAGACCAAAAAAGACTCCAAAAAACAGTCCAGCAGAGCCAGCAAGGGCAATGGACAACGTGGGAGAATGCACTCCAAAGAAGTCTCACTTGGAATGACATTTGGCACATGGCCCCTCTCAGGATCAGCTTCATTCTCAGATCTGCATATGACCTTCTGCCCTCAAATGCAAACCTGGTGAAATGGGAAAAAACAGACGATCTTTCAAGCCCCCTCTGCCATGAAAAACAAACAGTGGAGCATGTCCTAAGCCAATGTAAAGTAGCCCTGGCTCAAGGAAAGTACACATGGAGGCACAACCAAGTGCTCAAAGAGATTGTACAAGTAGTCTGGCTGGTACCGACACCACAAAAGGGACAATCAGGACTCCAAAAGCACCCGCAACATTCTTCACGGCAGGAGGAAGCGAATCATGGCCAAGAACAACAGTGCCACTCGGAACATGCAGGCAGAGTCTGCTGGACGGGGCAGATGATGACTGGGAGTGCACTGCAGACCTCCCAGAATGGAAGAGTCACCCAGAGATCATCAGCAAGAGTGGCATGAGACCAGACATAGTAGTCCACTCTCAGTCAACCAAGCAGCTGATCATGATCGAGCTCACGGTGCCATATGAGAACAAAATGGATGCAGCTCAAATATACAAGACTGAAAAGTATGCTGATCTGGCAAACAGCCTGAGGAGAGAAGGCTATCAGGTCAAAGTCCTCACTGCAGAAACTGGAGCCAGGGGGTTGTGGGAACGTCATACAGCCTCATGAAACAGCTCCCGGTTGCAGGAAGGAAAAAAAACAGAGCCCTGAAAGCAATGGCAGAAAACAGCAGAGAGGTGTTCAAGCTGGATCTGGTCAAGAAGGAACAAAAGTGAACTTCATAAGGCTTAAATTTCCTACAAATATCAGGTGTCCCAGTGGCTCAGTGGTAGTGCGCGAGTCATTAAGTGGAAAATGTGCATGTCCAGAGGGGTATGGGTTCGATTCCCAGCCATGGCTCGTCCCAGATGGGAAAAAAGGGGGCAGCAGAGGGACATCCGGAGTCATGAACTAGATGTGGCCCCCCCCCACCCCCACCCCCACCCCCAACCCACCCCTAGAGTGTCAGAAGATAAGGGCCGAAACACTTGCTTGAAGGGGGCTTCTCTTCTGAGGACTCTCTGCTGCCACGCTCTCCACGAGTTTCTTTCTACTACTACCAAAACCCTTGAGGCCATGGTGAGAGACTTTCTGGCCACAGACGACTGTGTCCTTGCAGCACTGAACGAGGCAGACTTGGAGGAATCACCGTGCCTGTCGTCAGCAGCCAAAATCTTCACACTAACCATCTGCCTGTAGATGACAGACAGGTCATGCTCCAAAATGCACCAGGTTGGGCTCCTTCACAATGTAGCATTGAATTTGAAGGAACTAAGCTGAACAACATGGAGAACTTCATTTCCTTGAGGAGTACCTTGACTTCAGCCTGCATAACGACAAGGATGATGTGACTGTGAGGGCCTGTGCTTCTTTCAGCAGGCTTTGTAAGCGACTGTGAGATGAACATGGCAATAAAATGTTTACCAAGCTGACTGTCTACAAGGCAGTGGTGAATTACTTGTGAGCTATACCATGTTATCTTGTGTAGAGTTGTTTCCTTAAAAATGATTCCTGTATATTTCTATGTTAGATGGATTTGGTTCCTTAATTAAAATGTGTTTCTACGTCATTCCATATTGTGCACAGGACTTTCCTTTAACGAAATGTTTTGTGCATCATTTTATGTTGTAGAATGTTTTCTTCGATTCACTGTGTTCTTTATCAGTGCATGTGAAGTAAATATCTGTCTATATCAAAATCGGTTAGTGTTTTCTCAATAAATTGCGTTTAGTTTTCATTTTATGTGTCCAGAGTTCTTTTCTTCTACAAAATATAATCATCATTCTGGTTTGAAACCATTCGAGTTTTACCTCCGTTATTATCGTAGTTTTGTTCAGCACTGCTTTCCAATCAATTGTAGTATTAATAAGCTTATTTTCCCATCGTGTAAAAAGGCTTACCATTAAACATTTCAATTTTTCTAGAAGCAGTTCATAGCATGCCTTTGACCCTCTTTGCACATTAACTATCAATTGTATGGATTTACTGACTTCTTCACTGATATCATCTTCAATATGGATATTTCTAATCTTCAGACTTTTTTTTTTTTAATTTGATTGTACATAATTTGTGTATTGTGAAAGCTTTGGTACCAGTTATTTTGGTAAATGACCTAAAAAGCAGGAAATGCCACACTTATTCAGGAAATCCTTCACTAGACATATATGTCTATTTCTTGTAATGAAAAGTCTTGTTAGCAATCTTAAATCTTAGCAATCTTAAATTTTTTCATTGTCGAATATGGGCTCTGGTGGCTAATGCCCTTCATTAATTCTACATGATTACGAAATTGTCTGTATGCATCAGAAACATCTTACCAGAATTCATGATAACTAGTTTTACCAAAAAACGGTGGTCCAACTTTATTAACTGGCAGTTTATTTAGAAGATTGATTCTGGGCATTGTGATGGCAATCTTATTACGTATTTTGGTCTTTTGATTAGTAATTGACAATTTATCTAGTTAATTGATTCTGGGCATTGTGATAGCAGTCTTACAACCCATACCGGTCTTTTGGGTTAATAATTTCCTGTATTATGTCATACATTGTCCTCAGGTTATCC
>JADBJO010006986.1:0-17500 GCA_016801955.1 Conus betulinus
AATCTCTCCTGTGTCAAACACACATCTTGTTCCTACTCTCGCTAGTAGTAAAGTGTCGTCTGCAAGTCTGACAAACCCTTCCTTCCAGGACCATCCTAATTCATAGGGGGAAAAGCGTTAACCACAATCAACTAATATTACTGAACCAACACAACTTACCACCTACTACACCCTTATGCAAATCTTACACATGGGACAGGCCATTTATCAATTTTCACCGCGGCGAAACTTGCCGACAACTGGAAAATAAAAAATTGGACCTGGAAACGGACCTATCAAAATAAAAACTGGATCAGGCTAAGCATTACCGGCAATCACGTGAACATGGACACATTAAAATGACATCATCTACATTTTTTTTTTAACACTAGGCCTGTTTTGACAACACAGGATTTTTTTCCCCCTAAGCGAGCAACAGACGCATCTCATGCTGCGAACTTCATGACCAGATTTATCGAATAAGTTTTCGTAGGTTCGCCAAAAAGACAAAGACAAACAAGTTACGAGACAAAAGACGATGCATTTCGACCTCTCAGGTCTTCTTCAGGCAAGAGAAACAACGTTCAGGACAATAAAAACGAAGAACGAGCAATCGCTTATCATCTAGTAATACAGCCCAAGATGGGCGTTGAAATGACTGAAACTAACTTCATGATCGGAATGAATTTCCCCAACACCTGTCGAAACTGTGTCCACAGGTTCACAAAAGGCCTAGGAAAGCGTGCACGTTTCAGTAGGGTGTCCCACGACTGCGGCCATGGAAACAAGGAAAGCCTCAGTCCTAACATCTGGCGTCCGCGGCCAATACGTTGAGGCTGATTTTGCGTGACAGCTTCCCCTAAGTCTCCTTTCCGCGGTGGTATTCTCCTTGCCTTCAAAGTCCACACCACCCCCCTTCCCCCCGTCGTCCCCCCTACCCACACTGTGACCTGAGCAAAAACCAGGCTCTGCCTCCGGCAAGTTGTCTTCTGCTTGCAAGATGAGCCGTTTAAGATGACCCCAGCAAAAATCTTCCCTTGTGATTATAGAAGGGAGATGGCCTGACAGTTTTCAACAGTAGGCTCTGCTGCCCTTGTTTTGGTACAGTGCTATGATCAGTGCATCTCAAAAGTCTTCTGGCATTTTCTCTCGTTCCCAGATGGCCTATTTGAGTTCACTAAACATTTGAACTGCATCTGGCCCAGCAACCTTGTAATTTTCTACTGGTATGCCGTCTTTACCTGATGTGTGATCCCAGTTCAATCATTTCATAGTCTTGGTAAGTTCGTCAACTGAAGGAGGTTATTCTAGTTTCTCACTGATTGGCTGTGGAGGTATCTGGTCAACGGCTATGGGACCGACTGTTTAACAGGGTACAAAAATGTGTTTTTCATCGAGTTCTCAAGCCTTCCTCATCTTTATCCAGCTGTAGACTGCAGACAGGGGGATCCTGAAGAAAGGATCGATAAACATTTTGAGTGCACCAGAGAACGTCTTGGAATTATGTGTGTCTGCACAGTTCCGGACTTCCTCAGCTTTCTTGCTTTTTCACATATATTTCATGTTTCTCAGGTGTTTGGAGCCTTGGCTTTCAGATGTTTATAACGGTCTTTCTTTCACATGGAGCTCAGATCGTTTTGTCACGTCACATAGGCACTATCTTAATCCTTCAGAAGCTGAGTGTTGTCTTCATTTTTTTCATGGAACTAGTCTTGGTGTACGCGTTTCTTTGGTCCAAGGACTGCTTTTGCTGTCTCAGTGACGATGTTCTGAAGCTGGATCCACTTTTCAGTGCTCCCGTCAGCATGTGACTCTGCTGATTTCAGGTCTTCAGCAGGTGCTTTGTAGAACTTCTTTCAGTCGGGGTCATGCTTGAGTTTGGCTGTGTTGGAATTAGCTCATACGACCTGAAGGTATCTGCAATGGGAGGACACAATTTGGAGTTTCAAGACTGCTCGGATTAATGTGTGGTTGGTCCAGTAGAACGCACCACGCATTGCCCTTGTCACGCGTACTTCTTGAATGTGTCTCTGTCCGACTATGGTGTAGTCAGCCAGGTGCCATTGTTTTGACCTTGGGTGCCTCCACTAAGTCTTGAACTTTTCTGCCTTGTGGAATACGGTGTGGGTAAGACACGATGAATATCTGGCGCACTTGTTGGGGAGGAGCAGGCCATTGCTGTTCGTGTGTACCACTCCATGGGGGCCTGGTAATCCTTTACAATTTTCCTTGTCATTTCCGACTCTGGTGTTGAAGTCACCCAGTAACAACAGTTTGTCACGGCAGGAGTGGACCTTATGAGCCAGTCAAGGTCGGAATAGAAGTTCTCCTTTGCTCTATCTGTGCTGACTAGTGTTGGACATAAGCGCTTGTAACTGTTTTATGAGGCGTACACCATTGCTTCAGGCTTGGTGGGGATGACTTTCATCAGGCTGGCCCTGACGGAAGCACCACCCTGTGTGTCCTTGTCCTCATCCTCAGCTTTTCCTCACCAAAAGAAAATCGTAGCCAGCTCCAGCTTCTTTCAGCATTCCTTCTTCACCGTGAAGTCTGCTCTCGCTGGGAGCGGCAATGTCGATCTGGTATTGTTTCCTTAGCACTAAGGGCCGCTTGTCATTCTGGTCTTGTTGTGCTGTCCCTGGTCATTAGAGTTCGGATGTTCCAGGCTCCAACACGGAGCATCTTCACCTTGTCTTTCTTGACTCTTCGAACTCACGTAGATGGGTCCGTCAGCCATAGTAAACTGACCGGACGATCAAGGTCAAGCTATGTTTGGGGTATTTTTTTTCTTACCCTCTTCTTCGTGTGAGGGTTGGCAAAGCATTCCTGTAAAAGGTCTGACCAGTCGCCCTACCTGCTGTCGAACGTCTTCGTTGCCCTGGTGAAAGTGAGTGACCACCTGGCTGAAGGCCACTTACGTGTACGTTTATGACCAGGATTTGCTTGTGATTGTTTTCAACTGTCCCTTTCGTCACCTGCCCAGCACCGCAGGACTTTTTAGTAGCGTCGGTGAACACTGCACATAATTACCTGTGCGTGGTGAAGCCATTGTACGAGGGGAATCCCATCCTCTTTTCCAGGGAGCTGGTTTTGGCAGTGTGTGTGTGTGTGTGTGTGTGTGTGTGTGTGTGTGTGTTGGGGGGCGGGGGGGGGGGGGGGGGGGTTGTATGCGTGCGTGTGAATGTGTGTATCCGTGCATGCATGCATGTATATGTGTATTTGTTTATGTGTGTGCGCGCGCGCACACACGTACACACACAATCACACACACACAATCACACAAACACACACACACATGTGCGCGCACACACGCGCGCGCGCGCGCGCACACACACACACACACGCACGCACGCTCGCGCACACACACACACACACGCGCGCAAAAACAAAACACACACACACACACACACACACACACACACACACACACACACACACACACACACTCGAGCGCGTCCTGTGTGTGCGTACGTGAGTGGTTGTGTGTATATGTATGTATGTGTGTGTATGTATGTATGTATTTATGTTTGTATGTATGCATGTATGTGTGTGTGTGTGTGTGAGCCCGCATGTGTGTGTGTGTGTGTGTGTGTGTGTGTGTGTGTGTGTGTGTGTGTGTGTGTGTGTGTGTGTGTGTGTGTGTGTGTGTTTGTGTGTGTGTGTGTGTGTGAAAAAAAAAATAAACTCTTCCATAACGTTGACAAGAGTAGACCTGAAGCCGTTACGGTCAGCGCTGCGTCCTTTCCTCCACCAGTCTGTGCATGCTAGCATATTTAGGTCCAGCCTTGGCTTCACCCTCCCTGGAACTGGGGTTTCAATGTCTGCCCTTTTGCGAACGTGACACGAAAGTAAGCAGCTTTACATCTTTCTTCAGGGTCGTCTGTCTCCTAGGGGGGCAGTGATGGGTTTCTGCTTTGAAAACATAGGAAGAAAAACTCGCGGTGCACTTCTTCCTATCGATTGTTAACGCATCTCTAGTCAGTCCATGTAGCAAGTTTGAAGACTGTTACCTAGCGCCAGTGTGTTGCTGCTGTTTCAGCGCGCCCTTCTCTCTGACTATTCCACGACATTGCTTGCGAACAAAAGAGTTCCGTATGGGAAGCAGCATATTTGGTCACCATGCTCTCTCTCTCTCTCTCTCTGTCTTTGGTTCCTTTTTCGTCTTACTCTGGGCATTGTCTCCTCCGATAGGTTACCTCTTGATGACATCGGCATTGACTGCTTCCTGTGAATTGCCAGTGCCGGGGCTACGGTGGGCCAGACTGGGCTGTGACGGTAGACAGTGGCGGGGTGGGGGTGGGGGGGGTGGGGGGGTTGGGGGGGGGGGGGGGGGGGGGGGGGGGGTCGGAATGGGTGGCGCGGCTGTGGGGCCACAGAATTTGCTTGGTATGGTTAGGAACAGACTTGTGCTGGGCACAAAGAAAATCTGGGAAGATAAAAACGTCTGTCTCACCAACGCAAATTAAATTGGTAGTTTTTTTTTCTCAGTTCATGGGTCAAGCAAACAGATTTTGAGAGTCGAATGTTTGTGTGGAAGCTCACGCTGAAATTATGATCAGGATATCGATCGTCTGTATTACAGACGCATCGTTTCACGCCCATGTTTTGGCATTTCCCCTCTCTGATTGAATTGTGAGCCTGTCTAATACGGCGAGGGTCAATCTCGCTGAAGGCGAGCTCTAACACCGATCGTCTCCCTTGTAGATTTCCGAACATGGTCATTTTTCACAAAGTGAATGACTATGTGTGTGTGTGTGCATGTGTGTGTGTGTGTGTGTGTGTGTGCGCGCGCGCGCGCGCGCGCGCGTAAGTGCGTGCGTGCCTGAGTGCGCGCGCGCGCGCGCGCGCGCGTGTGTGTGTGTGTGTGTGTGTGTGTGTGTGTGTGACAGACAAATGTTGAACCATTTCAAACAAAAGTGTCCACTCAGCCATGCCAGTCTCTGTGTGTGTGTGTGTGTGTGTGTGTGTGTGTGTGTGTGTGTGTGTGTGTGTGTGTGTATGTGTGTTCACACTTAACGTGATGTGCGTGTGTGCGTGTGTGTGTGTTCGATTAACCTTGATGGGGGGGGGGGGGGGGGGGGGGGGGGGGTGATGGCATCCACACGCTGCAACTGTTTCAGTCTCTCTCTGTTCTCTAATGATCATGTTTGTCTGAATTGGGCTTTTAAACACACACACACACACACACACACACACACACACACACAAATACACAAGCGCGCCTGTGGATTCAGGTATGCTGACACATACACACACACACGCGCGCGCGCGCGCGCGCCTGCGCGCGCGCGCACGCATACACACACACACAACACACATACATACATACACACACAAGCGCAGGCAAATAAACAAAATAACCCCAACTGCAAATGAAAATGCAGACTTTGTAAAAACTTTACCGCTGAAAGCACATAATACTATATAGGTCACTCATTAATTAAAAAAAAAAGGAAAAAGTCATATGCCCATACTGGTTTGTAGTAACCTATGACGTAATGCTTGTTACTAAAGTATATAATGTAATAAAAACTTTTTTTCTAAAGGAAAAACTGAAATCGTCTCTCTTGAAGAAGCATCTCTAAAACTCAGAAAGAACATTCCAAACTTTGTGCAGACTATACTATTCTTGGTGTGCAAATCGTATTTTTGAAGTGGGTTCACTTGTTTGACAAGGAAAAGCGTCCCATTCTGATGTTCCAGAATAGGAAAGTCACATACGGCTTCCAAAGCACGGAAAAGCAACAATCTTCAGAGAGACATAGTAGATCAGAAACACACACAGCAGGGAAAAAGCACGCGCACACACATACAGAGGAGCAGGGGGGGGGGGGGGGGGGGGGGGGGGGGGGGGGGGGGGGGGGGGGGGGGGGGGGGGGGGGGGGGGGGGGGGGGGGAGCGGGCGACTCTGGTTGTGCATGTCGATCTTGAATTCGACGTAGACATAGACCTGGTGACATTAGTTTTACGACGAGTCAGTAGTACACGGTTCTGATATTCGCGTTGTGGTTGCAATATCATCTTTCAAATCTAAAAGTTTTTTTTTTTTCTTTTTTTTGTTTTTTGCTTTGTTTTTTGTTTTTAAATGAAACATACTACAAAAAAAAAAAAAAAAAAAAAAAAAAAAAATCTGCCCTCCATCCCACAAGAGGACGTGTACTTGTGTTTTACATGCAGAAACAGCTTTTTCTTCTTTTTTTTTTTGTTGCAAGTTCCTCAACTTGTTTGAATCTCCATCTAACCACGAAGGCCTCTCAAAGCTACGGCCAGATAACAGTTTCACTGACAACACAAAGAAGTGGGAGAAGAAAGAAGGGGAGTGGGGGGGGGTGGGGGTGGGTGGAGGGGGGGGGGGGGGAGATGAACAACAGGAAACGCGAACGACACATTGTAAACAGCTGTCCCGTGAACACGGGGCAGCTGAAGAATAGTCACGTTGGCTCAGTGCCGACGAGCCCACAGGCTTGGATGGAAGAGCTTCGTTTCCTGGAGTCTCCTGGGGTGGTTGTGGGTATCCCGGAGTCGGTGGAGGAACTCCCAGAGCAGGTGACGGCCCAGGAGTGGACCTGGGTATGCTGGGGGTGGAGGATATGCCGCTGGGGAGACGGCAGGGGGGTGCGGGTTGATAGCCTTGGCCTGGAGCAACGCCTTGAGGCGGTGGGCAGACAGCTTGTCCTTGGGTTCTTTGTTGGTTCTTCTTCTTTCTGTAGCAGTAGACCCAATGCTCACAGCGACGGGCAACAATGACCACGCCAACGATCAATATCACAGTAGCTCGTTTAGACATACGCGTTCGGTCATTCCTCATTCTGCAGCAGCCTACCGACTCGTCGCAGCAGTCGGGCTTGTCGGAGGAGCATGTCTGCAAACGTCTACTTGTCATCCAGGTGCTAACTGAATGAGGCCTCCCGGATGCGTCAGTTGTATTCCTGTACACTCTCCTCCTCGTCATGCGATAGCATTGTTTCATATTTCCGTTATAATTTGAATCGGCCGCATCTTGGCAACCAGCGTAAGAAAGAAGATGACCACAGTCGCTGAATGTAACAAAAGATGGAAACGGACGGTCATTCTGGAGTTTCTTCTCACAACTGTTTGTCGTTGCACACAAATTCAGTCATGGTTTTCTTGTCTTCTGTGTCATAGAGACTTCAAACAGAGCTAGATCTTTGGAGAAAAAACAAAACAAAACAAAACTAAAAAAAAAAAAAAAATTATCGCGAGTGTGGATGCACCTAGTTACAAAACTGACAACCTTCGCTGTTTTCGCCGGAAAAAAAAAATCCCTTGGCCCTCCTGTATTCGTTTATACGATGGTTGTTTCCTGTCTCTCACGTGCGATCATCCCCTGTATTTTTGTTACCATCTGAGCTTATCGAATCTCGTTCAACTGAAACAAAATGCCTCCTTTCAGGGCAGTTGCAGTTGTGAAAACAATCCCCTTACTTCAAAACTTTTGTTGCACATCAAAACAAAAAAAAAAAACGTCATATCGGTAAACGTCATCAGGTATGGCAAAGAAAAAAAAAGGATGATGTCTTTTAGGATGCTCAGAATATTTTCAAATAGAAAAAAAATCTTCAACGTTTTGGTCATAGACCGTCGTCAGGACTGATGACATAAAAGTAAAGTCAAACAACTTCGTCTTGGCAATGACGTCTGAAAACATATACGTAAAGGGGCGAATACGTGTGTTTAAAGGTGTGTGTGTGTGTGTGTGTGTGCGTGTGTGTGCGTGCGTGCGTGCGTGTGTGTGTGTGCGTGCGTGTGTGTGTGTGTGTGTGTGTGTGTGTGTGTGTGTGTGTGTGTGTCCGCGCGCACGCGCGCGCCTGTGTGTGTGTGCGTGCGTGTCCGCGTGCGCTCGCGCGCGTGTATGTGTATGTCTGTCAGGTTCGCTAAGACCTGAGCTGACGCTATAGACAGACAGAGAGAGTTTACAGCCTAATCTAATTACTTCCAAACAGACCTAGGACTACTGAACAGAGATTAACTTTCACACAACATTTATTGACCGTGGATACATGAACATTTTTACCGACAATATGAGCATGACAACCTTTTACCCCAATCAATCCTTCCCACACCAACAAAGCACGCCCCAACCAACACTCTCACTCGCATACACTCAATCACATCGCATCCACGTCTCCACCACGAGCTCCGTCCACTGCAACCGGCAGTACCTAGAGACGTTCACACCACGTAGGTCATAAGGCACATGACACATAGCATCAACATAATGCATATAATACAGTGCCAAAGTTAATCACAGACGGAGAGCCCAACGAACTCCATCAATATGGATAGTACCCAAGGCCAAAATCACACTGCCCAATTTATACCATCCTAGTTATTGTTCACGACAAACACATTAAAAAGTACACAGATTCGCCCCACGACTCATGTATCGCCGTCCAAGACCCCCAAACACTATTGCAATTATGTCCCACTCGTACTGTTGTTCACAATTGTTCAGTGTGCACAACGCACACGCATGTCCATTCAGAACAGACACACCAGACTAGAGTGCGTTTCCTGTCACCACACTGCTGACGGACGGGGCACACGATTGGCCGTGTGATGCTCTGTGCCACACTGGACCTCTGGTCACACCTCACAGCGTCCTCGACGCCCTTCCCTGTAACACTGGTGCCCTCCCCGTAGTTTCCCTCCGATAAAGACCCCAAGGGAAGCAATGACCACACGTGCTCTCCCAGCGCGCTGCCCGGTCGCCACAAGATGCAGGCGAGTAGTTATCAGCCAGCCACCCACTATGGTCAGCAGACACTCGCCCCTCATGCCCAAGCTGCGGTGATGTAGGGCGAAGAGCACGGACAAAGGGGGTTATCAGGTCAATTAAACACTAGGTCTGGAAGAGGTTGTGGACAGAGATAGGAGTAGACATTGAAAGGGGTCAAGGGCATCAGAATGGGGCGAGGACAGGGTCGGAAGGATGCAGGAAGAGTCCACACTTAACAGTCGACCCTTGGAATGACCGGTGTTATATCAGGTTCCTCGATGGGGACGATAGGGGTCTCCGCTGTGACGCCAAGCAGCCCAATGTAGGGTTCCGTCCCAATCAGGCCAAGTCTGCCCAACAGGGGGATCTTTAGAAATCAATTAGAGAAAGAGCACAAATCCTTAGAATCCAGATCCTATATCATCACAACAGCTTGACTAAACACTTTGTCACTAGTCAGATCCATACATGAGTCCACCCCCACACAAACATGGATCGCTCATAGCAAACGGGGCTCAATCCACACGAACTCAAGTCACACTATGGGTTCACGCGTACCAAGATCAGCACCCACAATGAGCTAAAACCCGACCCAAACAGTCGAACCCAGATACATTCCACACCATCAATACAACCAAAATATACCCAATCCAAACCTACAGACTTAATAGAACACACCAACCAAAAGTTACAAAACTCATCCCCATTAAATAATAAATGTCCCCCACCAGCCGCTGTGGCGAAGTGGTTAGCGTCGCGGACTCCCAGCTGGGAGGTCGTGGGTTCGAATCCCATCAGAGTGTGGGTTTTTCTGCCCCGACCAGCTCCTACCCAGAGTTGAGTTTGCTGCAGATTCAGTTGGGAAGACTGGGACCACACAGTCGAGTTTCATCCACTTAATAGATGCGTCTCTGAGAGTGTTGCTCAAATTTCATGACCAACACTGCAGGGTGTCTGTATCTCTCGGGCCTGGTTGATGCCAGGATATATTATGAAAGAAGCGTAGAGTACAACCCTGTCATGTAGTCTCAGACCGAAATGGAAATCCGTAGCATCATCTTCATCATCCTCATTCTCATCGATCAGCATTAAAAAAAAAAATGTCTCAAATTCTGTGGCCCTTCATGCCCTGCTCTCATGGTGACCTCAGTTTCGATGTCTTCTCCACGTCTGTGGCCTTGGTTTGGTTCCGTCGGGGTCACCGGTATCGGCGAGTCCATGGGGGCTGTCGTTGGACGGACGTGGTGCGCCCTCCGGGGGAGAGCTCACTCACGCCGGCTCCGCGACTAAGCAATTATTGTCGTCAGTAGGGGGTTTAGTAGGTGGCGTCCTGCGTATGTTAGATCAGAACAGGCGCCACTAAACACCACCGAAGTGACTCGGCAGCAGTGCAGTGTCTCCTCGGTGGGTTGCCTCTTGACGACTTGACATTGACTGCTCCCTGTGGATTGCCGGTGCCGGGGCTGCGGCGGGACCAGCCGGGCTGTGGCTGTGGACGGGGTGTCGGAATGAGCGGCGTGGGTGCACTGCCTCTGAGGTGGCGCAGAGGTTGGGACAGCAAAAAAAAAAAAAAATAATAAAAAATAAAATAAATGTCCCAATACTCTCGAGCGCGTGACCAGAATCAACAGAGCTTAATGCATAAATTTCTCACCAAACATTATCAAAATTTATACTGCAGTTCACACTTCATCAGTGATCGATGCCTGAAAAGGAACATAAATACATGTCAAAACGGATTTTGAAGGCAGACAACATGGCATCTTCATATATCCCGTAGACAATATACTTTACAAAATAATTTTTTTTAAAATTAACTACCATCTCCGCATCACGAACACCACGAGCCTAACCAAACCTGGCGATAACTAAAACAGCGCAAGGCACTCACTAAGAGCCCTAAACATCCGGCTTACCGACAATACCAAAGTAGACAGCCCTATACACCACCCTTAGTCTACACCTGCTATAACCCTACTAGTGGCAATAACTTCAGCAGTGGATTGTCTGGTTAACACCCACAGACACTCACCATCCACACACTCACAGACAGTGTACCAACAATTCGTCTGACACACAATGTCAACAATAATCCGCCCGACACACGACGTCAACAATAATGCAGCCATCACATCGCAAACATACGACAATCAGCATTCCTGTTTCAAAACCCTAATGCCCTACACATTCCCCGCATACTACATCCAACTGCCTATCCTGAATTGGATATAAACAATCCATAATCCTATCCCAAATCACACAACATCCACGAGGACAAACACCATCCAGACGAACGCCTATACCCCACTCAGACAAAACATCTATACCACACATGCGAACCATCCATACCACACGGACGAAACATCCATACCACACGCACCGGATGAACGAACAAAAACCCAACCTACCACTCAAAGACAGCAACGAGCCTGAAGCTACGCCGCAAGCTGGCAACAGCTACACTGTGCAGTAAACAGACAAAAGACGACAGCAACCAGGTACAGTCTGCTGCTTTTATACCAGCTGAGGCACAAGTTGAAGTTTACGTAACAGCTACCACACGACTCGCTACCACACTGACGTTTAACAAAACAACCGCTGATTTTTCAGGCTCTTCTCCCTAACTATCCCAGCAATACGTGGATACACGGACTACCACGGACTAGTTTGGCAATACACCACAAGATACTAGTCTGCAACTCTTGGTGAACGAATCACCCACAATAAAACTATCTGGCCAAGAACCACACCTCCTGCAGTCTTGCCAGCCTAGATAAAACAACAACAACAACAACAACAACACAACGACCTTGCTGATTCCTACTCAGAAACGTTTAAAACCTGCCACCTGTTGAGAGAACTTGCCCCCCCCCCCCCCCCCCCCCCCCCCCCCCCTTGTCAATTGAACCTTCACACGCATACACGCGCATCAGACACAAATACCACACACACGCAGCTCACTCTCACAATCACACAGACACTACGGCATGCACAAAGACAGTCAGTGTAAGCAAAACCGGCTGACCCAGTTCATCTGGCCTAAAAATAGACTAAAGGCGTAGAGTAGGGGCAGATACAAACTAGATCTAAACCTCCACGCTCTATATCGGCTTTAAAATAAACTTACAGTAAATTAACCCCAGGGGCTGTACAAGCCCTCCAAAACTGACACTAAAACGGCCACACCGCTGATGACAGAGCGCAACAGATTGCTCATAGATCGTGATAGCGTGAACATGGTAACGACGACAGTAGAACATGCAGGCTCGGATCTGACAGTCTGTGTGTGCGTGTCTGTGTGTGCGTGAGCGCGCATGTGTGTGTGTGTGTGTGTGTGTGTGTGTGTGTGTGTGTGTGTGAGAGAGAGAGAGAGAGAGAGAGTGGGAGAGAGAGAAGAGAGAGAGAGAGAGGGGGGGAAACAGGAGTCGACTCTGTGTGAGAAACACACAAATTTTCGTCTGTTCACAGTCTCTGTGGAAATGTTCGTAATTCATTGAAGCCATTTACATACGTGCATGGAATAACGCTGTAGAATCTAGTAATAAGTGTTTATTTTACAGAAATTTTAAAACAGAATTTTGCCGTGAAAAATATATTGAATTGTTTCGTGATATTCATATACACCCACTGATTCGGTTTCGCTGTAGTAATCATAAACTCATGATAGAAATTGACAGACGATTGGGAATACCTCACGATGAACGATTGTGTCGGGGATTGCGACCAGAATGACCTTGGTGATGAGTTTCATTTTGTAATGAATTGTATTAAAAATATAACGACATTAGAAATCAGTTTATACCAAGAAAAGTTACATGTATAAAGTCCGTGTTTAACTATTGTCGTTTGCTGTGTAGTGGTAAAAAAAAAGTGTTGCTAAATTTAGCGGAGTTTCTAAAACTTAGTAAAGTTGGGTAACGTTATAATTATATTCAGTGTGTTAATCATGTGGAATTTTTTTTTTTTATGTTTAAATTGTTTCATTTATATTTGTTTGATTTGTTTGAAGTCCTCCATGCCCCATAAGGGGTCACAGGATTAAAATCTTTGAATTTGTGTGTGTGTGTGTGTGTGTGTGTGTGTGTGTGTGTTTAGATTCGTTTGTCTACGGTGGT
This sequence comes from Conus betulinus, assembly GCA_016801955.1. NCBI lineage: Eukaryota > Metazoa > Mollusca > Gastropoda > Neogastropoda > Conidae > Conus > Conus betulinus. Next base: position 12,835 of record JADBJO010006986.1, read on the forward strand.
TTTTTTTTTCGGTGCGCTTTCACTAACATTTAAAACGTATTCGTCCGTTTACGTAAATGTTTTTGTACGTCTTCGCCTAACGTTTTTTTTTTTAATCTTTCTTTTTATGTCATAAGTCCTGAAGACGGTCTAAGACCGAAACGTTGAAGATTTTTGTTCTGGTTTTTTTTTTTTTTTTTTGTTTTTGTTTTTTTTTTTTCTATTTTAAAATCTTCTAATCATTCTAAACGGCATTTTGTAGTGTTCACAGATGATCTGATGTCAAATATATGTTTTATTTTATGTCACATGTCGTTCGACGTGCATCACGCGACAGCATCAGCTTGACTAGTAAGGCTTCGATGAGGTAAAACTGCTCAAACAAATTCTTTACGGTAAAAAGGCCTGTGTACACAACTATTTAGTTTGAAATAAAGTCTGTCAAAAGACATGAGAAATCAATTCTCTCTCTCTCTCTCTCTCTCTCTCTCTCTCTCTCTCTCTCTCTCTCTCTCTCTCTCTCATGTTTCCTTGTTTGTTCTGTGTGCTCTGTGCTGTCATATCTGCTAGGCGATTCGGTATCGTAAGCAGCATTTCTTTGGAGTGAGGGCATGTATTCGTCTTCTTGTGGGAGCAAGAGTTTGTTTGTTGTTTATTGGAACAGAACCTCGTTTTGCATTGTGCTTTGTGTGTCTGAGGTGTCTGTAGCCTCTTGTCAGCAATGCTGTGGCCTGTTAAGTCGTCCAGTCATCACTTTGCTAAGCATTACCGGCAATCACGTGAATATGAACACATTTAAAATGACATCATCTACATTTTTTGTTGTTTGTGTGTTGTGTGTGTGTGTGTGTGTGTGTGTGTGTGTGTGTGTGTGTGTGTGTTTTTAACACTAGGCCTGTTTTGACAACACAGTTTTTTTTGTTTTGTTTTTTTTTTCCCTCCTAAGCGAGCAACAGACGCATCTCATGCTGTGAACTTCATGACCAGATTTTTTCGAATAAGTTTTCGTAGGTTCGCCAAAAAGACAAAGACAAACAAGTTACGAGACAAAAGACGATGCATTTCGACCTCTCAGGTCTTCTTCAGGCAAGAGAAACAACGTTCAGGACAATAAAAAGGAAGAACGAGCAATCGCTTATCTTCTAGTAATACAGCCAAAGATGGGCGTTGAAATGACTGAAACTAACTTCATGATCAGAATGAATTTCCCTGACACCTGTCGAAACTGTGTCCACAGGTTCACAAAAGGCCTAGGAAAGCATGCACGTTTCAGTAGGGTGTCCCACGACTGCGGCCATGGAGCCAAGGAAAGCCTCAGTCCTAACATCTGGCGTCTGTGGCCCATACGTTGAGGCTGATTTCGCGTGACAGCTTCCCCTAAGTCTCCTTTCCGCGGTGGTATTCTCCTTGCCTTCAAAGTCCACCCCCCCCCCCCCTTCCCCCCATCGTCCCTCCTACCCATCCTCCCCCCTCTCCTACTAACAGCCTCCCCCCCCCCCCCCCCCCCCCTCTTCAGTATCCTTTTATTCCCCCACCCCCACTCCCCACCGCGCCCTCGGTTGTGGACAATTGAGCTTGCCCATCAAGATCGGAACCCACCAATGAAGAACTGGCAACAACTGTTTATCATCGGATCGATGGTCAACCGACGACATATGCTTCTGGTGATCAATAGCCAGAAAGAATGAGGATTTTTTTTTTTCTATATTTTCAAATTAGATGGAACAAATTTGAGAGAGAGAGAGAGAGAGAGAGAGAGAGAGAGAGAGAGACAGACAGACAGACAGACAGACAGACAGATAGACAGACAGACAGACAGACAGACAGACAAGCACAGAGGGACAGTCAGACAGACAGACAGGCGGGCAGGGTAGGCAAGCAGATAGACAGGCACGCAGGCAGACAGACAGACAAACAGACAGACAGACCAGGGATAGAGACAAAGAAACACAGATAGCTCAAGAGACAGACAGACAGACATTTTTTTTTTTTTGCATCTTCAACTTTTGTTGCATTTCTAATATTCTAAGAGAGAGAGAGAGAGAGAGAGAGAGAGAGAGAGAGAGGGGGAGTGTGTGTGTGTGTGGGGGGGGGGGGGGGGGGGGGGGGGAGGGAAGGAGGGGACAGACAGCATATGCAAACAAAAAATGTGAATATTTCAATAAAGAGCAATTCATGTCATCTGGTGGTGACGTTAATGTACTGGAAATAGCAGAAACTGGTTTGGTTCAACAAATAAGAAAAACGACAGACGAAAAGGGAAAGAGAAGAGAGAGAGAGAGAGAGAGAGAGAGAGAGAGAGAGAGAGAGAGAGAGAGTAACTGGGTTTGTAGTAGTATTAGTGGTACTATCATCTTTACGTCATTTCACAAAATTGCGTAATGTAAGACGAAACTGGTTTTGTGACATCGTTTTCGATTTCGTTCTGACACCAGTTGTAGCTTTCTTATTGATGTAGCAGCAGCAGCAGCCGCCGCCTTAGGGCGTGTAGTAGTAGTAGCGTAGTAGTAGTAGTAGTAGTAGTAGTAGTAGTAGTAGTAGTAGTTCAGTTTTACGTCTGTATTCACCTGTGTGATATTAGTACTTCGAGAGAGAGAGAGAGAGAGAGAGAGAGAGAGAGAGAGAGACGAGAGAGAGAGAGAGAGAGACAGACAGACAGAGAGGACAGACAGAGACAGAGAGAGAGAGAGGGGGGGGGGGGGGGGGAGGGAGGGAGATGCATAAATGTCCGTGACTATGTAAGTGTATGCCTAATGTGGTTATCTAAGTGCATATAAATGTCCCTGTAAACATCCGTACTACATACCATCTAATAGTCTCAAAGTAAATGCTTAACAAATAAAGAAAAAGCAACATTGAAGGCAAACTTTAAATCTGAAAAGACGCACGCGCGCGCGCGCGCGCACGTGTGTGTGTGTGTGTGTGTGTGTGTGTGTGTGTGTGTGTGTGTGTGTGTGTGTGTGTGTGTGTGTGTGTGAGTGTGTACGCTGAGTGTATGTGTAGATGGCAGATAAAATTATCATCAAAGTTCTTATTTTAAAGTCAAATCGACATCATTCAGTAATGACCCGTTTAACATATTTTGATCGGGAAGGGGTGGTGGCGTGGGGGGGGGGGGGGGGGGGGGGGGGGGGGGCGTCTTTCATTAAAAGATGTTGCAATATACGAAGCACACAGATTGCTGTCAATTCTTCATTTTTTGCTTGTGAATCCTCACGGGAACAGAAACTTGTTAAAGCCACTGTTCATTCCGTTAGTAACGCCTAGCGTGATGATATTAATCAGCTTTCTGAATCAAAGCTCAGCAGCTGATCTTGATTTGATTTAAAGGTAGCCCTAACCCAGACCATGACTGGTGTCGGGTTTGCGTGGTCGCACGACTCCTGTTTGGCAATGGAGGAACATCATTGCAGTGATTCATTCCATTAGTGACACATGGCATGCCAGAAAACTGCCAGGGCTGGGGACTGGACAGCATCAGGCTTAGTGTGTCTGTGCATAGAGAGTCAGGGCCAGCGACATGGGAATGATGCCACAGAGAGAAGCTCGGAAGATGACACTACAACAGCAAGGGACAATTGTGAGAAAACCAGTTTGCTGTTGTTGTTGTTGTCCTTGATGTTGTCATTGCTTTGTTGCTATTGTTGTTCTTGCTGCTGTTGTTGTGTTGTTGTGTTGTTGTTGTTGTTGTTGTTGTTGTTGTTTTTTGTTATTGTTATTTTCTGTTGCGGTTGTTGTTTTTATTATTGTTCTAAGTAATGTTTTTGTTATTGGTGCTGTTGTGTATACCACACAGAATGGAATCTAGTCCATATATCCTTTTAATCTTTCTCAAGTCTTGATGTAGTCGCCGTTTCTTCCATATTTTTCTCAAGGTTATGTAGCCATCTACGTCATTTCATTCGGTTGTTTGTGCGTTTGTTTTGTCTCTCTCTGTCACCTAGGGTACGCAAACAGTACTGAATCGAAATAATCCAAACACGGTAGAAAGCTGTGATGATGGCCCCAAGATGAGTCCATCCAGTTTTGGGAGGGCCCTGATCAAGGACTGATGAACGTATGGCCTGGAGGGAATGGGATCTTAATCAGGATTTCATTGAAGTTAACAGAACATTTGACCTTCTCAGAGGTCTCCTGCATGCCCTTTAGGTTTACGACAGGCTGAAGAGATGCTCCCCATTGCCAGTGATATCCTATTTCTATATTTTAGGAAACGTCTGCTGACACTGGGAGCATTCAAGTGAATAGTACCTGCTCAAGAGCATTCAAGTGCAAGTACCTGCTCAAGAGCATGGATAAGTACATGCTCAAGAGCATTCAAGTGGATAAGTACATGCTCAAGAGCATTCACGTGAATACGTACATGCTCAAGAGCATTCAAATGAAGAAGTACATTTTCAAGAGCATTCAGATGAATAAGTAGCTGCTCAAGAACATGCAAGTGAACAAGTATCTTTTCAAGAGCATTCAAGTGAATAAGTACCTGCTAAAGAGCATCAAGTGCATATGTACCTGCCCAAGGGCATTCAAGTGAAATAGTACCTGCTCAAGAGCATTTTAATTGTGTGTGTGTTGTGTGTGTGTGTGTGTGTGTGTGTGTGTGTGTGTGTGTGTGTGTGTGTGTTCGATGTTTGGATGAACCTTGATGGGGAGGGCGTGGGGGAGGAGTAAGTTGATGGCATCAACA
>JADBJO010006986.1:20000-24616 GCA_016801955.1 Conus betulinus
GATAGTGTCGGGGGGGGGGGGGGGGGGGGGGGGGGGGGGGGGGAGGGGGGGGGGGGGGGGGGGGGGGGGGGGGGGGGAGTGAGCGCATTTTATTAAAAATGTTGAAAAAAGTAAGCACATTTAATTAAAAAAATCATCAGTCTGAATGAGTACACAACATCCAGAGGCAGCAGAACGGCAAACTTTTAAAGAAATTAAGCACACGTTGGTGCCGCTGAAGGATTTCCAATAGATGGAAACAATATGATTAAGTTGGCGATCACCCCGCGAGAGACTACTGAAATCTTATTATTCAATCAGTTTCAGTAAAAACAGAAAAAAGCAGCAGTCTCATTTAAAAAAAAAAAAAAAAAAGGGGGGGGGGGGGGGGGGGGGGGGGGGGGGGGGGGGGGGGGGGGTGGGGGGGGGGGGGGGTAACAACGGCGTCATGGTTCCAACATCCCGAGGGGAAATTAAAACAAGTTTTACTTTTCAACATGCACGAGAATTGTCACAATCGTAAAATTCTCTCCCACCCCCACCACCCACCCCCCCCACCCCCTCTAATGCTTGCATTGCTATCTTTTTCTTTTCTGTTTCTTTGTATCTTTATTTTTTAAGAAATTGTTGTCTGATACGTTTCCGGTTGTTGCAACCACCATGAACGGAAATAATCTGCTCCTGCTCTTTCGTCATGGATAGCGTTTGTCGTCCCCGCGTCGTCCTCGTCGTCTCCTTTCGCTGTTCTTTCTCTCCCAAATCCTCCCCCCTCCCCCCTCCTCGCCCCCCTCGCCACTTACACACACACACACACACACACACACACACCTCTCCCTTGTCCCCTTACTACACTACAATCCCACCGAGCTCCCCTTTCTGTAAGTCCCTTCTTTTCATCTAATATTGAACTTGAATTAATTGGAATACAGCAATGTACGCACGTTAATTAACTTGGTGTTTTTCGAAAAACATTTAGGGGCGTTCTCTTAAAAAAAAAAAAAAAAAAAAAAAAAAAAAAAAAAAAAAATCGCGTTCCTACGAACAAAAAACGAAACAAAACCACACAAACACCGAATTAATACTGAAGAATTTTTTATTCGAATCTTGTCAAATAAGGAGCGTACTGCGTGGCCAAGAGGGCTTCGTTATCTTTTGTAAAAAAAAAAAAAAAAAAAAAAAAAAAAAAAAAAAAAAAAAGCAAACCGACGAATCTGTATGCTTAAGTGTTTCCTCTCATGATTGTTTCATTCTAATCGTATACATCTGCGCAGTCACTTGCACTAACCCCCAAAATCACGCCGCTTCTTAGCAAATAAAACCTAACGGTCAATTTTGATGATTGCTGAGTTGAGTTTTAACAGGCTGGTTCGATTGTCAAAATGAACACGAAGTGTTTTGTTTGTTTGTTTTCGTCGTCCAACCAGAATGCTTGAGGTTACTATCCGCTTTATCATATGAGAGCAATGGTGATGTCAGTTCCATAGTGTCAATGCTGTTCACTGTTAGTGACCTTTCAAACGATCTCATGCATAGTGCATCGTGTGTGTGTGCCAAAGAAGTGACATTTTGGCTTCGTCGTTTCTTTGTGTTTTGTTGTTGTTGTTTATTTGCTGTTTGTTGTCTTTTGTATGTTTGGCAATGATTTCCTAAGCTGAAACTGATGCCAATCTGATATCAATGTACCAAAAATAGATCTGCTCGTGACGAGGACACTTGTCATTTCCATTCCAGCTCAAGACCTATGGTGTCTTTGCTGTCAGTTCTTCATTTTTTTGCTTGTGAATCCTCTCGAACAGAAACTTGTTAAAGCCAATGTTCATTCCGTTAGTAACGCCTCGCACGATGATATTAATCAGCTTTCTGAATCAAAGCTCAGCAGTTGATCTTGATTTGATTTAGAGGTAGCCCTAACCCAGACCATAAACTGGTGTCGGCTTTGCGTGATCGCACGACTCCTGTTGGCAATGGGAGGACATCATTGCGGCGATTCAGTCCATTAGTGACACATGGCATGAGATTTTGCCAAAAAGCTGCCAGGACTGGGGACAAGACAGGATCAGCCTTAGTGTGTCTGTGCATAGAGAGTCAGGGCCAGCGACATGGGAATGATGCCACAGAGAGAAGCTCAAAAGATCAGATTTTGCAAGCAAAGGGACAAATGCAAAAAAAAAAAAACCAGTTTTTGAGTTGTTGTCATTGTTATTCTTGATATTGTTATTGCTTGTTGCTCTTGTTGTTGTTGTAATTGTTGTTGTTATTGTTGCTGTTGTTGTCATAGTTATTGCTGTTGTTGTTTGTTCATCTTGTTGCTGTTCTTGTTATTGTTGTTGTTATTTTTCTTGTTGTGTGTATACAAACAGAAATGGAATCTAGTCCACATATCCTTTTAATCTTCCTCAAGTCTGATGTATTCGCCTTAACCCATGATTTTTCCCAAGTTTATGTAGCCATCTACATCCATTTAATTAGTTGTTTGTGTGTTTGTTTTGTTTCTATGTCACCTCGGTTACGCAAACAGTACGGTACCGAATTTACCAAACCACACGCAGAAAGATGAGACGTGACCTCAAGATGAGTCCATCAAGTTTATGTAGGGTCCTGGATCAAGGACTGATGAAGGTATGGCCTGGAGAGAATGGAACATTGCAGGATTTCATCGAAGTTATCAGAACCTCGAGAGACTGATGATATGCTGCCCATTGCCAATGATATGCTATTGCAATATGTAAGAAAACATCTGCTGACATTGGGAGCATTCAAGTGAAAATGTACCTGCCCAAGAGCATTCAGGTGAATAAGTACAGGTTCAAGAACATCCAAGTGCGTAGGTACCTGCTCAAGAGCATTCAAGTGAATAAGTACCTGCTCAAGAGCATTCAATAAATAAGTACCTGCTCAAGAGCTTTCAGTGCATACGTACCTGCCCAAGAAGAGGGAATGAATGTTTTCACTGCTCTCCTGTTGAATTATACTGTATCTGCAGTTGCGTGACCCAAAGGCTGATGCATCGTTCACTAGAGGAAAAAAAAAATCAAATAAGTTCACAGCTAGAAGAAAAATCGGCGGACTACACGGGCATATGAAAGAGTCACAGGAGGGAAGAGAAGGCTGTACAGTGGAAACAAGAGCTAGAGTGAAGGAGGGGGTGGAAAAGGAGGGGTGAATGAGTTAGGGGAGAAGAAGGAGAGAAAGAAAGGGAAGGGGGGTCTTGTGAACATAGACTGACAAAAGAGACCGTCAAAAAAGACTGTCACACTGCAATCGGGAAACAACGCTCCGTGCTGAATAAAGCGGGCAGCATGGCGTCTCTGAGTATTGTGTGTGACAACCTGGTGTAAGATCAGCGCTAGTTTGGTATGTGAGCTCATTTCAGGACGTGTTGTAATCTGGGAAACACCTCTCTTGCATTGCGCATCCTGAGTTAGTGAACAACGCAACGAGTTGACACGTGACTATACCTCAATTTGAAATCAAACTGCACACAATACATGGGCAGCCTCCATTTCTTACAACATGACAGAAACTTTGGCTTTGGATCGCTTTTTTTTATTTTGGTTGTTTTTTTTTTTTTTCTGATACTAATAATAATTCTGAGTGTGTAGTGCAAGGTTGAGAAGTCTATTGTTCTGGGACTTTCACCGATATATGTAACAGTTTACAATGAAAAGTATCTGAACTCAGTCTGGAGAAATAAAAGTGCAGAGTTGAATCATTTTAAGTTTGCTTGTCGTGCGTGTCTCGGACAGTCATTGCAACGTTTTAACAGCAGTTTTAGACAGTGCCATTTTCTCACTGTCTGCAGAAATTGTTTTGATGGCATTGATGAATAATATTGACCATTTTCACTGGGTTTGCATTGTCGTGGCTAGAGCCTGATGCATGTGCTAGCATTGGTCCCTTACTTGCACGTTTTCCAAGCTCTTCAGAAGGGGAAAGAAGAGGAGTCAGAATTTGCTGCGATTATTTTTGAGGCGATTGTTATAGCTATGCTATATATAGATGACTATTGTAAGTGCGCCACGGCAACATATGGCATGGAAAAACAGAATCTTGACGTCAAACGGATAAATTAACCACCCACAAGGACTGGAACACACATCCTCACAACCATCACCGCTTCACTGTCTAGCCCCCTACCCCCCCCCCTTCCATGCTTGCTATTCTCATCCCATTTCCGCAGCACCCCCCACACCCATCTCACACACTCCCCTCCATTTCCTCAGCTCTGTCTCGCCACCAATTACACGATAATATCTTTCATTCCATTCAGATGTGAAGGAGTTCCTTTGATCTGTTTTCCAGACAAATTACACAATGATCTTTCTCATTCCAGTCAGATGTGAAGGACTTCCGTTCATCTGTCTCCAGATACTAACCACTGGATGCTGCATCAGGGGGTTCCATTCTCTGTCCATCAACACGATAAGAACACTCTATGGTGAGTGGGTCAGGGCTACACTCACCACTATGATAAGAACACTCTTTGGTGAGTGCGGCCAGGCTACAGACTCATGAATTGAACCTTCAGATTCGTTTTATTTTTAGGCAGCTCTAGTGCTGGTTCTTTCAATCGCCATCATTCAAACGACTGCTATTCTCAACAGATTCCAGACAAGGAGGGGGTGGGGGGGGTGGGG
>JADBJO010006986.1:28103-30603 GCA_016801955.1 Conus betulinus
CTGAATAGGGTCAACATAAGATAAGGCAACAAAAGAAGCATGCAAAAGTGACTGAACTACAAACAATACAAAAAAAAAAAAAAAAAAAAAAAAAAAAAAAAAAAGTAAATGGAGAGAGAGAGAGAGAGAGAGAGAGAGAGAGAGAGAGAGAGAGAGAGAGAGAGAGAGAGAGAGGACGAAGTGAGCGAAAGGAGTGCAGGGAAGGCGACAGAGAGAGCGAAGGGAGAGAGGACAAAAGGAGGCGAGAGTGGGTGCGGGAAAGAGCGTTAGAAACAATCTGACAATCAAAACATTCCAAGGAGATGCAAGACAAGCAATTTGAAGCACCAGGGGGAAAAATGAAAATAAGCACAAATCGGGGGAGATGCATAATGATGGCCCAGTCACCACGTCGGGGGGGGGGGGGGGGGGGGGCATAACAACATAATGAAAAGATTGCAGGTAAAAGTAGGAAACACACACGTGCGCGCGCGCACACATACACACACACACACGCGCGCGCGCGCGCGCACGCAGGCGCGCGCGCGTACTCGTATACAGCATACTTATTAAACGGAATAACATGTGCATTTCAAGTACAAAACACTTTCTAAATAGTCAGGTCATACAAAAGGCAAAGAGGGTGTTGTGGTTGGTGGTGGATTTATGGCGAAGTATGCAAATATTGGCACATAAGATGGTTGAAATAATGGTGTTTGAAGGTTGCTATGCATTGGTGTTGTTTGGTTGATTCAGGGAGCGAGTTCCATTGACAGAACCTGAATATGTTTAAACTGGATTTGAATAAATCAATTCTAGGAACAGGGACATGAAGTTGGGTAGAGTCCTTGAGGAATTAATTGAGAATCTGTGAACTAATGTTGAGGGTGCCTTCCCAGACACAATCTTGTGCATTATGATCCCTTTGTTGTATTCTAATCTCAGACTTAAGGGGAGAACTTGAATCTTTATATAGTCCGAGTCCAGAAGACTACTGCTTTTTAGGAGGACTAATTTGAGTGCTCGCTTGTGTAGGCTTAGCAATGGTTTGAGGGTGTTAGCGCTAGCAGAGTCCCATAGAGTAGATCCATAGTCTATGTATGATTGGATATGAGACTGGAAAAAGAGCTTGCGTGAATGCAGGTCGAGGAAGCGTTTGATTCTGGAGAGTTGATAAACTTCTGCGAAATTTTGCTGCACAGTGAGGTTATGTGAGTTTGCCAACTAATATTGTTATCAATTGTTATTCCTAGCACTTTGAGGAATGTAACCTGTTCAACTGGTACATTTTTAAGATGTACAGGAGGGAACTTAATAGTGAGATTTTTGTCTTTTTTGCCTAGTTGTGATAAGCATGGATTTAGTTTTTTTGAGGGTGAAGTGACATGTGATTTAATTCAGTCCATCTTACGAGGTCATTTGCACTTTCTTGTAAAGTTTGTGCAAGAACAGTAGTGTACGTGTGTTGTAGTGCGTGCGTATTTGTGTGCGCTGCCGCGCGCGCTTGATGTAGTGTGTGTGTGGTGTGGGGGTGTGGTGTGGTGTTGTTTGTGTTGTGGTGGATGTGGGGATAGTTGGTGAGTGTGATAGAGAGAGAGAGAGAGTGTGTGTTTTGTGTTGTGTGTGTGGTGGTGGGTGTGTTTTGTGTGTGTGTGTGAATGAGAGAGAGAGGGAGGAAGGATAGAGGAGGAGGAGAGGGGGGGGGAGAGAGAGACCTGAGAGACGTAGAGAGGAGAGAGTTCGAGATTTAAGATAACTATCACAGGTTATCGAGACGAGCCTGATTGTGGGGGGTGGTTTGTTTTTTTTTTTATTAATAGCTCAGACCACCTCCCGTTTCCATTATCCCGTCAAGGAGTGTATAATTTCTGAGCAGCTGAGGGGAGACCTCTACAGAGAAGTCCCGCAATGCTGACATGCGAGGTCGAGTGTGCAGATGTTGAACTACTTCCATATGACCCATCTTCACCACTGTGCTATAATGACATGGCCATGGACAAGGGGTTCAAACTCCCCCACATATTCATGATGTATATCCCCTCCCCCCCCTCCCCCCCCCCCGCCCTCCAATTCTCGTTCCTATCCCTCTCCCAGCATCCCACACCTCTCTCATCCCACACCCACCCCCTCACCCCCACCACGAACACCACACTCCCCACGTTTCAACTGGGCCTTTATCTCATTTACCTCAAATCATCATCTCTCCTTTTATTCATCTCTTCCTTAGCTTTTTTTTTCCTCCCCTCCCTTCATTGACAACATTTAACAAGTAAACGCAACGCAGATGAACGAAGTTGGTTCTCTCGTTGGAGTAATAAATATACCTTCACACGTACTGCCGCTCTCTGGCCGGCACTTATGGGTCGTGTACGTTACCCTTCAACTTCAAGGCTCGTAACTCCTCACCTCCCGCTAGCCACCACCACCGACCCCTTCCCCGATGCTAAGGACCCCCCCCAATCCCCCCATCCTCTACCCAAACCCTTCCCATCGCCCATCTGTCTGTCTGTCGGTCTGTCTG
>JADBJO010006986.1:70603-83103 GCA_016801955.1 Conus betulinus
TATTTGGACTCTACGGATAGATTTCACAAACCTTGATGAATAATGTAAATATTCGTAGTACAATTCTGTCTTCATTTTCGATGGTGTCTTCTGGCAACAGTTTTTGTCGCTTATGTGTCCATGCTACCCGCTTAACCTCTGCGCCACCAACCTCTCCCTAATGACCATTCTTAAAGTGAACGAACTTTCTGAAAGGAAACCTAGATAGCATGGTTAGTTACTCGAAATCGGCGATTGTTACGATCCTAATCATTAATCTAACGTGCGTGTGTGTGTGTGTGTGTGTGTGTGTGTGTGTGTGTGTGTGTGTGTGTGTGTGTGTGTGCGTGTATGTGTGCGTGCGTGCGTGCGTGCGTGCGTGCGTGCGCGCGTGTGTGTGCGTTTGCGTGCGTGCGTGTGCGCGCGTGTGTGTGTGTGTGTGCGTGCGTGCGTGCGTGCGTGTGTGCGTGCGCGCGCGCATGCGCGCGCGCGTTTGTGTGTGTGTGTGTGGGGGGGGGGGGGGATACCAGATCGTTGAATTACACATATCTCTGTGATTCTAGATTCGCGGGGGGCGGGGGAATCGCTCAACTTACTCTGGAAACTGTTTCCAGCAAAGGGAAATAATCATGCAAAAGCTCTTCTTGTGACTAGTTGATAAACTGGCCTGTGGAGGAAATCAGTCGTTGACCGGTTAACCTACATCTGCATTCTCGGTTTGTAAGCAAGCCGTTCATTCAGTTCGACTAAAACAATGAAGGTCACTAAAAAGTAAATGAAATTTTGGATTTGGACAAAGAGAGGGCTGAAATCGTCGATTTCACCACCTCTTCAGAACTGTGCAAAGCTAAATACCACTTTTAATCATTCTCAGCGAGCAGTATTTTGTAGATTCTGTTCTTTCCCTGTTAGAGAAAAGGTTCAAAGTTCCGTTCACAATCAGCTTGTAGTTCGTCCTACCTCAGTGATCTCTGAAAAATACTTCATGGATGATGGTGGTTATTTTTTCATTTTGTTTTGTTTTGTTTTGTTAATAATGAAGAAACAACGATTTGTTGTCAGTCTGCGATCTAGGTGCGCGAACTAACGGTTAGTTTGGTTAACAACAGTCTTTAACCAGCAACCACCCCCCGACTTCCCCGGCCGTCCATACTCCTGATTTTTTTTTTTTTTTTGTTATCCATGTTAATGGTGTCTTGCAACTATCATCAATTGCTGAGCATCAAATGTATGCTTTTGTCAGGGGATATGATGCATTCTTATATACGGAGAATGGATGCAGGAGGCAAAGGATGCGGAGACGTTGACAGGGGGAGCACTTCTGGTTTAGTCTCTCTCTCTCTCTCTCTCTCTCTCTCTCTCTCTCTCTCTCTCTCTCTCTCAACACCCTCCAAGTGGTGGTGCCAATGATGTGAGAGAGGCAACACGACGGAACACGGCTTTTTTTTTTTTTTTTTAAACTCCTGTTCGGCAAACACAGCTCTGAAATCGATCGGCCGGCCACGCTAATGACAAGGGAGCGAGGACTGAAGTATCCTTAGCAACCCCCTCTCTACACCCCCACCCCAACGTTTTGCATCTGGCCCATCTCTACGGTGGGAACCCTTCACCCTCTCACCCCCTCCATCCCATCTCCTCTCCCCCAACCTAATCCCCTTCCCCTCCCCACCCTCCGCTTCCACCGAGCTATTTGAAGCCAGCTATGGAAACGTTTTAATGTCTATGTTAAGATTTTTTGTTTCTATATTTCTGTTCAGTTCAAATTGATTCAGTGCAAATCATTCAATTTAACAACACGTTCTTAATCTACATGGAATGTGTGTGCATGTGTATGTGTGCGTGCGTGCGTGCGTGCGTGCGTGCGTGCGTGCGTGCGTGCGTGCGTGCGTGCGTGTGTGTGTGTGTGTGTGTGTGTGTGTGTGTGTGTGTGTGTGTGTGTGTGTGTGTGTGTGTGTGTGTGTGTGTGTGCAGTCGCATGACTATGATGAACACATCCTAATATTTATAACACATTTCGCAGAATGTCATATGAATATCCAGTAACAACGTCCATGGACAAACGCAAGCCACGAATACTACCTTGCAAACACACACACACGCGCGCGCGCACCCACGCACGCACGCACGCATGCACGCACGTACACACGTACGCGTGCGTGCACGCACGCACACACACGCACACACACACACACACACACGCACACACACACACACACAACACACACACACACACACTCAAAGAACTAACACGATTTGCGACAACACGTGGGAGAGGTGAGGCAGGAGTGAGGGATGGTGTGTGTGTGGTGTGTGTGTGTGTGTGTGTGTGTGTGTGTGTGTGTGTGTGTGTGTGTGTGTGTGTGTGTGTGTGTGTGTGTGTGTGTGTGTGTGTGTGTGTGTGTGTGTGTGTGTGTGTGCGCGTGCGTTTGCGAAGAGAATGTTGGGGAAGGGGGGGTGGGGGAAGGTTGACATGATTTGTCTCAATTTGCAAAAAAAAAAATCGCGGCAGTGGCATCCATAGTGTCGGATTTCTCTAATAATTTTTTTTTTCTACGCTTTCTCTCTCTCTCTTCTCTCTCTCTCTCTCTCTCTCTCTCTCTCTCTCTCTCTCTCTCTCTCTCTCTCTCTCTCTCAAGAGAAACAAGACAAACGAACAGAAAGACGTCTACATTAACAAAAAAAAATTGAAAGCTTTGACGTTATTCACAAGAATATCTCACCTGGGTGTGTCGGTCATCTTCCCACGATTCGACCAATTACAAGAAACAGTCGGGACGCGATGTCACACAGCAGCGACAGCACGTAGCGACAAATCGCGGGATTGCGACTTTTTGCATAGTTACAGACCATACAGATCCCCACACTTATTTTCTCTCTCTTTTTTTTTCCCTGCAGCTGCATCAGACAGGGCTGTGTTTGGCGCCTGAAGGTCCAAGACAAGACGAAGTAGGCAGAACTCTGTGGACCTGGTGTTTTTTTTTTTGTTTGTTTTTTGTTTTGTTTTTTTTTTGTCGGATGTAAGAAGAAGGAAGAGGTAAAGTGTTTAACGTTTCCTGAATTAGAGTTCTATCGCACAGTACATGCTATTATCATTACTATTGGTAGTTTTGTTATTATTGCAGTTACTGAGAGAGCACCTTCATAGCACCTGTCCTCGTTAACAGGTCAAATTCTAAGCGGCTTACGATTCACACTCTCGTTTACACAACGTGCTGCCTAACTGTCCATAACTGACCAAAGGTCTGCCTGTTGGTGCTACGTTAGAAAACGTGTTAATCAGCCGGATATGAATCACTCAGTTTCGCTCTTATTCTTTCGATTTCTCAAAGAGGATACATCTATGTGTATACCTGTCATATATACCAAAAAGGCCAAACTGACCAAACTGACCTTTTCTTGTAAACGTTGGTAATGGGATTTTTTCTGCGTGCAAGACGTTATGCCTACGTTTACACAGAGAACTTCAGTTTACAGCTTCATTAGAAAGACTTTATGGAAATGTTGTGAAACGCAATGTCAACGATGACGAAAAAAAATCGGCTGTACCAAAACGGCGCAGCAGAGATTCGAACCAGGAACCCCAGGATTACCAGGTAGACTTCGGCGCAGTACCACTGTGTTACTAAGATATTTACCACTTCCTGTTGATTAGATTGGCTTTCTGTCTGCCGCCTGTTCACGGGATGGTTGTCAGAATGTGTCAAACTGTCAACACTGAAGTACTCATACTGGCCCTTCAAGCGCGCGGGTTAAAGCTACCTGCAGACCGTGGGCCGACCTCGATGAAGAGCGGATAACACAAGCTGGCATACGTGGCTACTTGAGAGGGTACCCCAGACATCTGAACAATTTTTCTCGTGGCGCGCAGTGACTGTGGTGCCCGGATTGATTGATTAGTGACGTGTGTGAGTGAGCGAAACTGACTCCGACAGAATAGTGTCATAGTCAGGCGAGGCACTACCCCCTCTCTCTTCTTGCTCACGGACATTCGTCCCAGTTGGCAGTCATTCCTTTTCTGTAAAGGTGGAGGAGGAGCTAGTCATGTTGGGCCTTGAGCCTGAAGATGGTGACTCGCTGGGCTGACTCCATCGGGCGGATATCATCCTCCCCTAGCTCCAGGTGAAGGCGTTCCCTCTGCGCTGTTCTGAAGTGGGTGACTTGTTTGGCAGAGTCTGTCTCGTGGATATCGTCCTCTACTACCTCCAGAGGAAGTAGATCTCTCTATCCTGTTGTGGACATGGTGACTAATAGGAGGGGGGAGAGGGGGGGAAGGGGGGTAGGGGGATCTTTCTTGTGGATGTCGTCTTCTCCTACCTCCACGTGAAGAAGATCCTTATGTCCTGTTCTGAAGATGGTAACATGCAAGGCTGTGTCCAGCTAGAGAGTGTTGTCCTCTCCAACACCTGAGTGAAGGCAGTCCCTCCGTGGGTCTGTGATGGAACTCCACAGTTTGTCTTAACTTTCTCCGTGATCAAGGCAGGCACGCTGTCTCTTTCTAGTTTCTCCCTGCCTTGGTCATTTTGTTTCCCTTCTCGGCTGGTTCTAAACAGCAGCAGCTTTTCTTTCTATCTATCCATGTCTGTGTGGCATTGTTGTCAAACAAAACAAATTACAAAAAAAAAAAAATGTATATTCTTCTTCAAGTACACGAGAACTTACTGCATTTTCCATAGATAATTCAAACATCATCTGATTTACACATACCAAAAAAAAAAGGAAGGAACATGTTCTTGATGGACATGTTTGAAAAATTAATGTACATTTCCTTAAAAGTGTATCGCTACTACTATAGATTTCATTTTATTATTTATTTATTCAATTATTTTCAGTAGATTAAAACCGAAACTAACAAACAAGAAGACAGTGTTTCCTAAACGGTGGTGATGATCAAATAAAATGCATTTTCGAAACTAATAAACAACCGTATTGGGATCAGAAAGCAGTGAGGTAATCTGTACTACTCCTTTGTTGTCTGACGTGACGTTGTGTCAGGGGAAGCCACTCTTGAAGACCGGATGTCAAAAGAAAAGCGAGGCTCCTTCTTGTCCATCCCTTTTTGGGGCCCACTTTAGCATGAGACTACCTTCCGCCTTCACTCCCCCCCCCCCCCCTCAACCCCCTCTTCTACCCACCCCACTCCCACCCCAACCTTTCTCTCTCTCTCTCTCTCTCTCTCTCTCTCTCTCTCTCACACACACATTCTCTCTCTCTCTCTCTCTCTCTCTCTCTCACACACACACACACACTCACACACACACGCGCGCGCGCACACACACACGCGTGCACGCACGCATGCACGCACGCACGCATGCACGCACGCACATACGCACGCACGCGCGCGCGCGCGCGCGCGCGCATCACACACACACACACACACACACACACACACACACACACACACACACACACACACACACACACACACACACACGTACATTCACACAATTATTCTCTCTTTGTCTCGCTCTGTCTCTTTGTCCCTCTTCTCCCTCTCTCTCTCTCTCTCTCTCTCTCTCTCTCTCCCATCCCCGGTCTGTATCAACTCTGTGCGCGCTCTCTGGGGAATTGGTGTCCCCCCCCCCCCCCCCCCCCCCCATCTCTCGCGCATGTCAACGGAGTGTTTGTCTTCCTCGCTCACACGGGAATGTCATCGGTCTTGAAGACAGACTGGCGCTGCTGGCTCTGTTCCTCTGAGGACGTCTGGAGTGGCTGATGGCCGCGTGAGGGTCATCGGTTTCCCTGGGACGCCTGTTTTGCTTAAAGACGTCTTGGACCTCCGGAAGGGAACTTTGGGCAGGAGGCTGGGGAGACTTGGGGCAGAGAGGCTGGGGAGTGGGGTGGGGGGTGGGGGTGGGGGGTGAAGAGAAGTTGGAAGGATGGAGTGGGGAGGGGGGGGCGGTGGGGCCCAGGGAGGAGGGGAGAAGGGATGGGGTGTGGGTGGGGGGTGGGGGGCAGAGAGAGACTCGTGGTGATTGAAATGTGTTAGGCGGAGGGGATTTTGAGAAAAAGTGGGTCGGAATAGAGAGACTGACGTAACGAAGAGAGACAGACAGACAGACAGACAGACAGACACACACACACACACACACACACACAACACACACACACACACACACACACACACACACACACACACACACACACATACCGACAGACTGACAGATGAATAAACACACGGGCAATCAAAGCGAGAGAAAGAGACTCAAAAACTCAAGATAATTTATCCACGTTTTAGGCCATAGCCTCTCTAGCCAGGTAAAGGGGCTTGCGAGTTAATTACAATCATCTTAGCACCTGAGCAACTGCACGCAAACATAACTACTACTTATTCAAAATAGTACTTTACGACAAACTGAATGATCGCAACTTGAATGCTTTGAATAAATAAACTGACAAGTTTTTAACAGTTTCCTCGTGAGTACATGCCAAAAGAAGTATCAATCTAAGCTGACTTGGGAATTTATAAAACTTGATTGATTATGCTGGGCTCTTAGTTTGTGCAAGACAGGGCAACATAACACAAAACGCATTTCATTTTCTGTATCCTTTCTGCAAAGTGGACATATCAAATCGGCTTCACTATGGGAACAATAACGGTAATAGTGGAAGACTGCACTCACCAGGTTTTGAGTATGGTGATCGGGGGATAACGGTAATAATGCTCGACAATTTCAGAAATACCAAGCCTGAATCTAGTTGTTATATACTGTAAGTGCCTATCCAGATTTAGCTGTGAATAGGTTTTAACATCAGGTACTCTGCAAAAGGACCCATAAAAGATAAATCTTTCACTGTCATCCATATGAAAGTGTGTATTCCTGCCACCTGCACAAAATGAGTCTAAGTCTAAAGACTCCGAGAAAATCGCCGGTCGCATCAACGCCTTGATTCAACCAAACATAACCAAATCCAAACAGATGCAGTTTACAACGAACATTTGAGACCCAGTTTCCTGGGCTCAGTGTCATCAGTGTCATCAGGACTGTCGCCGGAAGGACGAGGTGTTGACGGCCCCCAGTCCTCAAGGGAGTGCTCTGTCAGTCTGGCTCTGTGACCAACCAGTTATTACCGTTATTAGTAGGGTGGTGGTAATGGTGAAGGGGTGGTGCTCGGCTGGTGGTGGACTTGGATTAGAAAAGGTCGGGGGGGAGGGGGGGGGGAGTATATAGTGTCTCTTACATGCTCTCTCTCAAGCTTCTGCTTCTGTCCCTGTGTGTTTGTGTACATGTTTGTCTGTCTGTCTGTGTCTGTCTGTCTGTCTGTGTGTGTGTGTGTCTGTGTGTCTGTCTGTCTGTCTGTCTCCTCTCTCTCTCTCTCTCTCTCTCTCTCTCTCTCTCTCTCTCTCTCTCTCTCTCTCTCTCATGGGTCCAAGTGGAATCGAAGACCTAGTTTCATCACTGACGCAAGTTATTTCTGTCTCTAGTAAATCACATCTCTCTCTCTCTCTCTCTCTCTCTCTCTCTCTCTCTCTCTCTCTCTCTCTCTCTCTCCCTCTCTCTCTCTCTCCTCTCTCTTCCAAACCATACGATCCTACGATCAAGGGAGCATTGTTTTATGCATTTTCAGCCTCTGAAATTTGTTTTGTTATGCGTAATACACAAGAAATACTCAACACAGTTTTCTGCCTTTCTGTGTATTTTGGATTTGGCTGCTGTCTGTTTCAGGTTTCTTTCATCATCAAAATAAGTTAACAGAAGGTCTCTGAGTCGATGGCCCTTCAAATCCTAATTCTCATGAGGATCTGAGTTTCGATGTCTTTTCCATATCGATGTCTGTGGGGATTGGAAACAGTGTCTCCAAGGTTTCAGTGTCGTCAGTGTCATCAGGACTGTCGGCAGAAAGACGAGGTGGCGGCGGACCCAGTCCTCAGGAGAGTGCTCTGTCAGTCTGGCTCTGTGACTAACCAATTATTGCCGTTATTAGAGGGTGGTGGAAGAAGTGGGGGGGGGGGGGGGGGGGGGGGGGGGGGGGGGGGGGGCGTGTGGGGGCTGGTGGTGGGCTGGGATGAGGGAGGGTCGGGGTAGGGGGGGGGGGGGTGAAGTTGAAGTTAAGTAGGAAGTGCCTATTTCATGCTCTCTCTTCTGTTTCTGTCTCTGTGTCTGTGTGTCTGAGTGAGTCTGCGTGTGTGTCTGTTTCATGCTCTCTCTTCAGCTTCTGTCCTTGTATGTCTGTGTGTCTGTGTTTGTGTGTCTGTGTATTGTCTGTCTGTCTGTCTGTCTGTCTGTCTATCTGTCTGTCTGTCTCTGTCTGTCTGTCTGTCTCTCTGTCTCTCTGTCTCTGTCTCTGTCTGTCTGTCTGTCTGTCTGTCTGTCTCTCTCTCTCTCTCTCTCTCTCTCTCTCTCTCTCTCTCTCTCTCTCTCTCTCTTCCAAACATATCTGAATGCGATCAAGGGATCATTATTTTGTGTGCATATTAACGTCATTATTTTGTGCATATTACCGTCATTATTTTGTGCATATTAACGTCATTATTTTGTGCATATTAACGTCATTATGTTGTGCATATTAACGTCTGAAATTTGTAATGTCTGAAGTAGAGATATTTGTCGAACATTCGCCCAGCTGTTTTGTAATGCGTATCAGACAAGAATTACCTAACACTGTTTTTTCTGTGTTTATTTGTATTTTGGCTTTGGCTGCAGTCACCATTAGATAAGTGAAGAAAAGGTCCCCGTATGGTTGGCCCTTTTCTAGCCTAATTCTCATGCGGATTTGAGTTTTGATGTCTTTTCCACACACATATCTGAGGGGAAGGCGGGAGGGAGGGGGGGGGGGGGAGGTCAGTGTCGTCAGTGTCATCAGGACTGTTTGTGTATGTGTGTGTGTGTGTGTGATCGGTAGAAGTGTCTTCTGTACGGTCTCTCTCAAGCTTCTGTCTGTATAATTTTTCGCTTCCACAAGCTATTAATAAAGCTTTGTTAAGAAGCCAGGGGTTCAAAACCCATTTTGTCATAGTATTAAGAGAGAGAGAGAGAGAGAGAGAGAGAGAGAGAGAGAGAGAGAGAGAGAGAGAGAGAGAGAGAGAGAGAGAGAGAGAGAAGAGCCCGGCACTGATTTACAGAGATAAGGACAGACAATTCAGTCAAAATATGGTGAAAGTTTTTTACTAGCTCTGGGCCACTCCTACTGTACCTGTCAGAAAGAAAGAAAGAAAAGAGAAAATGAAAAACACATTCCCAACGCTCCTGAACAGACAGATAGACACACAGACAATCAGACACACACAAAGACACACACACACACATTCACACACACACACACACACACACACACACACACACACACACACACACACACACACACACACACACACACACACACACACACACACACACACACACACATACACACACACACTCACACTGCATGCGAGCGCAGCAGTCTTTTATGTCAAGGGTAGGTGTGTGTACTGGGCAAAAATACCATGTAATCCTACGCCTCTTAGACCCATGGCTCTTCACCCCATAAACCTACTCTTTGCAGAGCTGTAGAGCGTTAGGTCTTAAGGGCAGAAGCTTGGGCGAGCTGCAGGTGTAAAAAGCCGTAAGTCTATGGAGCCGTTAAGTCTACAGAGGCGTAGAACTATAGAGCTACCCCCGGGCCTGGTAAACCACATAGGCATATGCAACACTGAACAGGATCACTTGTCATTTCTAAGAGCCGGAATAGCTCAGTTGGTAGAGCGCCTGACTCGCAATCTTGGTTGATCTTGGGGTTGCGGGTTCGAGCCTCCGCCGGGGCGTTTCGGTACAGGGGGATTTTTCCCTCGGAGTTAACATTGGTTCTGACTCCTTT
The DNA here is from genome assembly GCA_016801955.1 of Conus betulinus. Taxonomy (NCBI): domain Eukaryota; kingdom Metazoa; phylum Mollusca; class Gastropoda; order Neogastropoda; family Conidae; genus Conus; species Conus betulinus. The sequence continues at coordinate 80,378 of JADBJO010006986.1, forward strand.
TCCCATACAGTCCTTCGAATGAGACTATAAACCGAGGGTTACGTGTGTGAACGCACGCATAACATCTTGCACACACGTAAAATCCCATCACCAACATTCGGAAGAGTAGGCCAATTTGGCCGTTGGTATGGATGACACGTTACACATACCATGCACCCTGAGTGAGAAATGGAAAAAATGAAGGAAGTAAGGAAAATGAGTGATCGATATTGAACGATACTGACTGGATGACACGGGAAACAACTGAATGAAGCGCCAGCTGGCTGCTCTTCAGTCGGCACTACCCAGGTAGACAGCTCGTTGTGTAAACGAGTGTTGATTGTAAAGCGCTTAGAGCTTGGCGTCTAACCGAGAATAGGCGCTATATAAGTATCCATTATCATCATCAAGTATGTCTCAGGTCAAAATGGCTCTCCAGTAGCATCACACTCATTATTATCTTGATGTCAAAGGAGCGAAACATCCCACGGAAGGCCGTAAGCGCTTTAAAACAATGGTTAGAATGTAAACACATAAGAAGATAACTGGCCAGTTAGCATTTGGATCCTCTACCAGCGCAGACCTTCTGGCCGCATGATGAAAGTCGAAGCCATTAGGTAATTATTGACAGATCACAGTAATCTCCGACGGCAGATAGGATTCCTGGTTCGAATCTTGAATAGTTAATAGGGGACAATTTAACCAGCACGACCTCGGAGTATCAAATGTGCAGCTCAGGGCTAAGTCTGAAAGTTGTTCAGTTGAAACTGGAGAATGGTTGCCCCAATGGCGGGATAAAAAAAAACAAAAAAAAAAACAAAAAAAAACCGGCCATACACACAAAACTCCACTCCCTTTGTTGGGTACATGGGATTTATCCTTGCCTGTCTATAAGGGAGAGTCCGCAGGACTATCAGCCTGTACGCGTACGCAGAAAGAAAAGAAATACCCTCACTCTCAGGGATCTTTTTCTTTTTGTGTGTGTTGGACTTTTAAAAAAAACTGAAACAAAGTGATCTGCTCATTCACTGGCAAACAAACAACATCGAATTTTGAATACACTCATTCATGCTAACAGAAACATTTTCAGCTTTTTTTTCGAGTTTTTTTTTTTTTTTCATCTACTAAATCCAGATTGTATCACATAAAAAAAATGTGGCTTGATTATCCTAACACCCTATACACTTGTACACGCCTACACAAACATTTTTCAGTTTTGAAAGCTTTATTATGTACAAAATAAATATTGCTTCTAATTAATCAAAATCTGTGGCTCCAACATCCTGACCAACCCTGCAGGTCTTTATTTATCTAGGGTGTGGTTGACCACGAGGGCTATGTAAAAGAGGAAAGCGTATTGTCGTGCCCTTTCTTGGTGTGCCCCAGGCCAAAATGAAATCCCTACAGCATTGCAGTCATCATCATCCTGACAGCCTTGATCCTCACAGATCATGCCACACTAAATTCACTACAGGGCTCAGAATGTGTGGCCCTTCATACCCGAACTCTTGAGTTTCAACATCTTTGCCATATCCGTGCTGTGGGGAGCTGGTAACAGTGTCTCCAAGGTTTCAGTGTCGTCAGTGCCATCAGCACTGTCGGCTGAAGGACGAGGTGGCAACGGCCTCAAGAGAGTACCCTGTCAGTCTGGCTCTGTGACTAACCAATTAGTGCCGTCATTAGCAGGGAGAGGGAAAGGGGGGCTAAGACTGGGGGTTGACGGTGTAAGGAGGAAACACAGGAAAGACTCTCTCTCTCTCTCTCCTCTCCCTCCCCTCTTTCTCTCTCTCTCTCTCTCTCTCTCTCTCTCTCTCTCTCTCTCTCTCTCTCTCTCTGCTCTTATTCCTTTTTTTCTCTGTTCAGCTGTCTGCCCATCTCCCTCTTTGTTTGTTATTCCACCTCAACCAACCACGCATCTCTCTCTCTCTCTCTCTCTCTCTCTCTCTCTCTCTCTCAAAAGGTAGCTTCTCTCTCTCTCCCTATCCCCTTATTTAAGCAAATCATAGAAGTAAGATATGAGTAAAGTGTACATAGTGGACCTTGACAGTACTCCCCCTACCCTCCCCCCCCCCCCCCCCCCCCCCCCCCCCCCCATCTGCCCTTTCCATCTGCCATCACCTTGAGAGAGAGAGAGAGAGAGAGAGAGAGAGAGAGAGAGAGAGAGAGAGAGAGAGAGAGAGAGAGAGAGAGAGAGAGAGAGAGAGAGATTCAAAGATAGCAAAAGCGAAGAAACGTGCAATAACCCCAAGAGAATTAAAATCTTATTTGTGAGACAAACAGAAAGAAAACAAACAACGCACATGCAGCTCAACGACAAGCTGCATTTTAATGAATGTCAACACATAAGACGAAACAACCCGTTTGAAGGTTTGTTTGTTAGAAGTGTGTGTGTGCCACCTTTTGACGCAGTGTGCGAAACAAATAACTGCGTTTATTTTTGTTGTGCGCTATCTGCTTATTGTGTGTGTGTGTGTGTGTGTGTGTGTGTGTGTGTGTGTGTGTGTGTGTGTGTGTGTGTATGTGTGTGTGTGTGTGTGTGTGTGTGTGTGTGTGTGTGTGTGTGTGTGTGTGTGTGTGTGTGTGTTTGGTTTGTCGCGTATATAATTTGTTCTCCATTTTGTTACTGTCGTCGTCGTCGTCGTCGTCCTCCTCCTCCTCCTCCTCCTCCTCCTCCTCAACTTCCTCTTCTTCTTCCTCTTCTTTTTTTTCTTCTTCTTCTTCTTCTTCTTCTTCTTCTTCTTCTTCTT
>JADBJO010006986.1:85603-95603 GCA_016801955.1 Conus betulinus
CTCCCCGCCCCCCCCCCCCCCTCCGAGCCCCCCTCCCCTACCCCCGCCTCCCACCCCTCCCCCCCCCCCCCCCCCCCCCCCCCCCACCACCACACACACACAACTACTATATTCTCTGAGAGTAAAACGAAGATGTTAAAGTAAGGACTGTGTCATCTGTTTTGTCTGTTTGCCACTGTCTATCTCTCTGTCCATTGGTCTGTGTCTCTCCCTTTTCGCTTTCTCGCTCTCTCTCTCTCTCTCTCTCTCTCTCTCTGTGTGTGGTGTGTGTGTGTGTGTGTGTGTGTGTGTGTGTGTGTGTGTGTGTGTGTGTGTTAAGTGTGTGTGTGTGGTGTGTGTGTGTGTGGTGTGTGTGTGTGTGTGTGTGTGTGTGTGTGTGTGTGTGTGCGCGCGCGCGCGCGGCGCGCGCGCGTGTGTCTGTCTGCATCCCTCCTTTGTCTCCGTCCCACTTTCTCCTTCCGACTCTGTTTCTATCTGTCTGTCTGTCTTTCTGTTTGTTCTTTCTCTGTCTTTCTGTATGTATGTATGTCTCCTCTCTCTCTCTCTCTCTCTCTCTCTCTCTCTCTCTCTCTCTCTCTCTCTCTCTCTCTCTCTCTCTCCCTCTCTCTCTCCCTCTCTCTCGCTCTCTCTCTCTCTTACATTGTTGCCGAAGTAGTTCACAGAAGAGCTCTCATGTTCAGATATGGCTTGACCATTAATTTCCTTTCGTTTCGGGAAGGGAGAAGACAGAAAGTAGAAGAAGGGAATTAGAGAGCTGGTATTTCTTTTCAATTTCTTTTTCTTTCACACGAAGTCTTCTGATAGTTCCTCCTTGCAGGCGAAGTCGACTCCAGCTTATTCTAATGTCGGATGTCATTTTCTGTCTCCTATCGGGTGTCTTTTAATTAATGTCCTCCTCTCGCCATCAGTGCTTCTCTCTCTCTCTCTCTCTCTCTCTCTCTCTCTCTCTCTCTCTCTCTCTCTCTCTATTTTTTTTTTCTGTCTTTCGTTTGTTTTAGAAACGTTTGGTGTCTATCTCTAGATTTTCATTTAATTCATTTTAGGAATCTACAGTGTCTTTCATTCGTTCTTTTGGAAGATTTTATATCATGATTCTTGTTTTGTCCATTCTCTGTCTCTCTGTCTCCGTCTGTCTGTCTGTCTATATGTATGTATGTATGTCCGTCTGTCTGTCTGTCTGTGTCATGTCTGTCTGTCTGTCTGTGTCTGTCTGTCTGTCTCTCTGTCTCTCTCTCTCTCTCTCTCTCTCTCTCTCTCTCTCTCTCTCTCTCTCTGTCCTTCAATATAGGCTTGAAGAACTCCTCATCCTACTAAGGAGACATGTATATACAAGTTTAATGGGAAGCGGGGAGGGGGGGGGCGGGGGGGGGGGGGGGGGGGGGGTCTTTGCCGTCGTTTTTTTTTTTTTTTTTTACGTTTCTTCCTTCAGTTAATGGCAGGCATGGGGAGCAGGGGAAGGGATAGGAAGTGTGTGTGTGTGTGTGTGTGTGTGTGTGTGTGTGTGTGTGTGTGTGTGTGTGTGTGTGTGTGGGGGGGGGGGGGGTATTCAAAACTATTAGTTTATTTGTATTTTATGTTACGAGGGCATGGTGTAAAGAAGTTGTAAGCTTACCCGTTTTTCTTTAAATAGAATATTCGAATTCGTAGTCTGTCTGTCTGTCTGTCTGTCTGTCTGTCTCTCTCTCTCTCTCTCTCTCTCTCTCTCTCTCTCTCTCTCTCTCTCTCTCTCTCTCATATACACACATGCAAACACACACACACGCGCTCATGTGTATTTATTCCAGACTCGTAAAAATATAAGCTACGTTTGTGCAGGTATCTTGCTCAACTAACATATGTGTATTGGATGTATACATATTTCCTATGATCAAGACATCGCATTTCTGTTATCCAATGTTGCATGTTTAATAAGTATGTTAATTTTTCATCATCTCAAATATGTACGTACTGTCTATGATCTATACACTGTATTTCTGTTACACAGTCATACATGTTTAATAATCATGCTAATCATCATGTATTGTTGCTATCCTTATAAATATTGTCAATAGTTTTTTTTTTTTAATAGAGGAGCGTGTGTGTATTGAAGGCAAAATACAGTTGCCTCTTTCACAATAATGTTGGTTGTCTTTCTTAATGGTGGTAGCCATTCCACATTAAACCTTTACCGTGCTTCCTGGGTCTTCCATGACCCAGTGACTCAATGAAAACATCATATCTTATGAACGGATATAGCTATGCTCACAAAATCGTGAGGAGTTCCTCAACTATCGTAATAGCCGTTGGTCACAGAAATTTCAGGTGTGGGCGCAATCAGTTATCAGCGAAATTAGGCGTGGTTCCCCCAGGACCTGTACATTTTAACGGGTCGCACATGACCCACGCCATCGGATGAGGAATAAATTGCTGAACCGCCCTTTATCAGGTGTGGGTCTTACAAGACCCACGCGATCTGAATAGGGATAAGCAATAGGAAAAGCCTCTACAAAAATGTGTGGGTCTTCTGAGACCCGCACGATCGGGTCTGTGTAGTCAAAAACGTCATCCGGTAAAGGATAAAACAGCGGCAAACCTGTAAAATGAAACTCTCCAGAAGAATAACAGCAAAAAAGTTACGTGAAGTGCGTGCGTGCGTGCGTGCGTGCGTGCGTGTGTGTGTGTGTGTGGTATGACTTTCCGAGATATGGAATCGATTTCGATGATGTGAGAACACTGATATAACCTCCAGCGGTCGGTAGCTTATAAACAGCATGAGCATTAATAGAACTTTTGCTGTATCATGAATCTCTGTCTGTTAACTTATACCCATTATGAATATTGCTAGGGCTTCTACGTATCTGCATATCAGTTTGTACACATTATTGGGAATCAAATATATTGAAATAAAACGAAAATAAATGACCAGAGACTATGCAGTCCTCTCATCTCTGAAAAAATCCCACACTGTACCCCTTTTAACCCATCCTCAACAGCAAGTCTCAAGCCACCGGAGACGGCGCACTCAAATAAACGACCCATTAACCCATACGCGACACACTCCCCTTACCCAGCCCGCCCCATTTGTCAGTCCTACGCCGCTGCTGCCTTGATAGCCCCCGCGTTGAGCAAACACTTCAAACGACCCGGTGAAGAACGTGGACATTTCCCTGTACAATCCTTTTCAAAGCGTGTGACACGCCATCATCAGTGTGTGTGTGTGTGTGTGTGTGTGTGTGCTCAGTCTCAGACAAGATGCTTTGTTATGTTTGGTTTGAAAAGAAGGCTCAACAAACAAGAAAATGAAATAAAGAAAATGTTGATCCGTCTTTGCTGTCAGAGCGAATAACAGAAGCAGCGGAGAGATCAGATTACCTGGTGAACTCCGTGGGGAGGAGGGGAAAATATTAGACAGCAAACAGAGACAGGAAATACGGGTGTACGGATGAACTGGAAGTGGAGGGGTTAATAGAAAAAAAGAGAGCAGTAACTGGGCGGGAAGGGGTGGGTTTTCAGAAATGCGTGCCGTGTAGTGTCAGCAAACAAGGGCGCAGGGGTGGATGGTAGGAAAACAACGCTGACTGAAGGGAAGGCTGCAGGAAGAGAAAACGTTGACACTGAATATTCGGATAACTAAATGTTCTCAATGTAGTGTGAAATGAATACATGTATAAAAAGAAGGGAAAAAAAACATCTAAATGAAAAAAATAAATGAACGAAATACAGATAAACGCAAAACATGAAGAAAACTATTTTACTTAATACAAATAAAACAAAATAAATGAACGAATACAGATAAACGCAAACCATGAAGAAACCTATTTTACTTAATTACAAAATATAAAGAAAATTTGATCTAATTTTTTTATATAACCAAATAAATGAAATAAAGATTAAAATCAAAGAGAAAATAAACAAATCGGTTTACACCGACTCTGCCGTCACTATAATAATGAAATCAGATATTTGTTAAACGAACATTTAAGAGACACTAACCTCAGTACTGGACAAGATCACATAAGTATGACCAGTTCGCGTTTAGTCAGTCATTCACGTATACTTCATTCGCACAATGCGTGTACACATGATAAACAAGCAATTCTAGCCCTTTCCATACACACTCGTTCAACATGTAATCGTGCTGCTTATTTTGAGAGGGGTATATTGTAAGTGCCGTGAATGTAGTCCAACAGAACTGACCCCGTATGTTAATGCCAGGCGAGCCCTTCAAGCAAGAAAAGGATTGTATTCTTGTGCTTCTTTTCTTCCCCTCGTCACACCATTATAAGGTCAAACCCGGCAAATTTGCAACAAATAATAAATAAAAAATAAATAAATAAATAAATAAAAAGCAGTACGCAAATCGGCTGGTCACGTGATTCAGACACAGAACGTAGTTTTCACTTCGTTAATTTGCGCCATATTGTTAAATGTACATTGAGACATTCTGAGGGGGGGGGGATGGGGGGGGGGGGGGGGGGGGTGGGGGGGGGGGTGGGGGGTGGGGGGGGGGTGGGGGGGTGGGGGGTGGGGGGGGGCTGGGGGGGGGGGTCAGAGTTGGGGAGGGGGGGGGGGGGGTGGGGGGGGGGGGGGGGGGGGGTGGGGGACTGGTGGGGGGGGGGGGGGGGGGGGGGGGGGGGGGGGTGGGGGGGGGGGGGGGGGGGGGGGGGGGGGGGGGGGGGGGGGGGGGGGGGGGGGGGGCTGGGGGGGGGGGGGGGGGGGGGGGGGGGGGGGGGGGGGGGGGGGGGGGGGGGGGGGGGGGAGGTGGGGGGGGGGGGGGGGGGGTGGGGGGGGGGGGGGGTGGGGGGGGGGGGGTGGGGGGGGGGGGGGGGGGGGGGGGGTGGGGGGGGGGGGGGGGGGTGGGGGGGTGGGGTGGGGGGGTGGATTGGGAGGGGGGGGGGTGGGGGGGGGGGGGGGGGGGGGGGGGGGGGGCGGGGGGGGGGGGGGGGGGGGGGGGGGGGGGGGGGGGGGGGTTGGGGGGGGGAGTAAGCTTCCGTTGCTGTGATCAGCTAAATCATGTTCGCTAAGTTTGCGTCTTGCCTTAAAAGCTGCACCTGTTCAACTTCACAAAATGGGCGAGTATTTGCTCTTGCGCTCGCCGTACCAAGGTGGTTTACACTGGTCGAGTGTCAAAAAGCGAGAGCCCTTGTACTAGGTGATTACAAGCTTTGAGGCGTGTCAACAGTTCAACTGCTTACGTTACGAATTGGTTCTAGATTTTCATGAACACACACACACACACCACACACACACACACACACACACACACACGCACGACGCACGCACACACACACACACCCACACATGCACGCACACACACACACACACATGCACGCAACACACACACACACACACACACACACACACCACACACACACACACACACGTACTGCACGACACACGCAGCAGTCTTTCATGTCAAGTGTAAGGTCTGCTGAGTAAAAGCTGCCAACAGCCTATGACTCTCAGACTTATATGGCCCGGTCAGCAACTACCATCCCCTAAGGCCACGCTCTGTGCAGGCATATAGAGGCCATGGGTCTGTAAGGAATGTATCCTCGGCCTGAACGATCGGTATGGAAAAACGTCAGTCTATAGAGAACACGCCCCACCCACCCCCCTCTCTCTTGGTGTCGTGGGTGGTGTGTGTGTGTGGTGGGGTGTGTGTGGTATGTGTGTGTGTGTGGTGCGCGCGCCGGCGCGCGCGAGCGTGTGTGAATAAAGAGCCATAGGTTTTATAGGACGTATCGCGGCAGAGCTGTGTATAATGAAAACCGTTTTTAGGGGATGGTGTTCTGTAAGATCGCACCGCCCCCCCCCCTCTCTTTCTCTCGTCTCCTCTCCCCGCTCCTCTAACGTAGTGGGTGGTTTGTGTGTGTTGTTGTGTTTGTTTGGTAGTGGGGTGGGGGGTGGTGTGTGTGTGGTGGGGTGGGTTAATGTGTGTGATTGTTCATATCAAGCCGTACCCTACTGTCTGGCAGCCTAGGTGTTTGTCTTCCGTCCTACGTTAGAATGGGATGGCCCGACGATACTCAGGACGCCTAGCAATGAGCGATGGCAGGCCGAATAATCCAGGGGGTGGAGTGAGGCTGTGTAGGGCTCGTTGTCGGTTTTTGAGCTGTGAATTTCCTAAAATCTTCCGGTGTTAGGGTCAGTTCTTGGTGTTGCTTAGTCGCGTCAGGACCTGTGGCTGTATGAGAGCGGGATATGGAGCAGTGAGGGCAAATTCCGGTTGCTATAGCTGGTGGGGATGGCCTGTTGGTGAGTGTTGGTCGTTTGACTGCGGGGGGGGGTGTTCTTGTGGTTGTTTGCTCCGTGTCAAGGGGGGGATTAACTTTTGGGTTTGGGGTGTTAGTAGTGGGGTTGTGTGGCGAGAACATCCTAGAGGAAACTCAGTGTGGTGTGCCCGCTCAATCAGGTCGTAAGAGCGCGTGTATATGGCCAATTCAAATTGTGTGCCAGGGGGCCCCCTTTGGTCCGCCCCCTCCCCCACGGAGCCCCGGGCCCGTGTCATTTAATTCGAGTCGTGGTGTTGGTTGAGCCCAACGGGGCATGCAGTGTGCGGGTGTTACGGAGTGGTGGAGAAAGTATAGTGTGTGGTGATGTTGGTAAGACGTTCACAAAACATGTGGTATACTGTTTGGATGTACCAAAATTAGGTGACCAGCTATACAGAGAATGCGGTGACTTTGTGAACATCCGAAGTGGAGGGAGCCGGGAATCCCAACCTGGAGGCGGGAGACGAAAACTGGCGAGCGGCAAAGTTGATGAAACAGATCCGCGCTCGCACTGTGATCGTCGGGCTACGACATCACGCAGAGTGGACAAAGAGGGATGTTGGTAACTCGCAGATAAACACTGGAAATGAGCTATGGCTGCTACTTGGGGTCAGGACAACCCTTAGTTGGTTGGTCGGCTAAAGACGGGCTTACCTTTTGGGGGAGGTTGACCCATGGTGGGGTCTTGTTCGCTTGAGGCGGTAGTGGTATTGTTGATCAAGAAAAGCGCAGACAATCGTCACGGACGTCTAAAAGTGGGTAAGTCAATAGAACCGATCGTGACCTACAACACACACGAGCAGCAGGGCCAAACATACAACTTCGACACAAACCTTGCAAACGCGCGTCTCGTCCGAACAATCGGGTCCGTCCATGCCTTCGGGTCTCGGCTGGTTCGTCTCGTCGGGACGCTCTCTAAAGGCCTTGAGGTAAGGACGGAGAATGGGTGTGGCTGACTGCGGCACTCTAATCTCTAGCACGATGTTATCTACTGTCTCAGCTGGCTGAAGTCGGCAACATAGGGAGTTTGTGGTAGCAAGCAAGAGAGGTTGCATGCTCTTAGAACATAAAGAATTTAGCCGTTGGGCACAAGTTCAGCTGCTGTCAGTATGTACTGGACAATCCTTTATTTATTAAAGCACTGAAGCTGACCGCTCTGACTGTTGACAACCTTTTTGACCTCCCTTGCATCCTTTTATGGGGAATGAGATCGTACGAAGCATAGCGCAGTAGTTTCCCTACATTTTTTAAAATTACTGTTTACACACTATGGTTTAGTGTTTTTTCCAGCAACTAGGGGTTCGCATACTCGGACACTAGGTGTCTTTTATCGTTTACTGGTTTGATCCTTGGCGCCTGGCGCTGGTGGGGGGGCGTGTGGGGGGGAGGGGAAAAAAAAATTCCTGTGATTGCACCTCTTTAGTGAGATACCACAGAATTGTAACACTACTGTATGGTCCAATTTGAGAAACACGAAGCATGCGTAAATAAATCTTTGTCTGTTAGGAGTCGCTGTGATCGCGGTTTGATGCATTATAAGACCCAAATGCCGCGCCCCGGGAGGCGGGCGCACCACACACACACTACACACACACACACACACACTCTCGGTCGTCGGCCGCAGGTCTCTATATATATATGATGTTGATAGCCAGACTCTGCGCTGCGCGCAGCAAAAGAAGAAAGAACAGCGACAGCTCGTCACGGCTGAGGTTGCGTAAAGCAGTCGACACAGCCTGCATGTCCTTTCAGGAAAAGAGCGCTATATAAAACTCATACTTGGAGTTCCTGTTTCCGGTAATAGGTCATTTTGTTTTGAACGTCCATGCTGTGTCTTTACTTGGACAGTACCAATGCCAACATACCGAAGATGGTGGTGTGTTGGGGCATTATATTATACACCAATTGTATGAAAACTCTCTTGTGTTTCTGGATACATACCAGACGACTTTCTGTGGTTGTGTAATAACATACCTCACGCCAACGTTTGAGCCGTTTTTTGGAATTTTGTCTGTGTCGCTGCAAAGCATTGGTAGAGCAAGATGTTATCAATAAAACGGCAGCATGTTTCATTGCTGTAAGAAAAACAATCCAACACTAGCGCCCCGAGCTACGAACTTCCTATCTATATTCCCAACCATGTCCGGGTCATATTTTGTCAGGGACCGGCCAGCCGAAAGAGAAATCCCTCGTGGATAAGTCGTGCAGAAAGCGAAACGCGAAAAGATCAGACAGTGGAGTGATTGGATGGCAGCTGACAACTGTCACTATTTTTACTTACGGGGTCGAGTTGTCACTCTAACAGAACATATGGACTGTGAATTATGGATGTACACGACTGCCAAGCACCGCCACTGACACTAGCGATGTCTCGCACAGGCATCAAATCTAGGAAGTCGTCGGTGACACATGGCTGAACTGTCTCATCCAACCACCAGCACCCGTTTTAAAAGTCTCTAATTAAACAGGGTTTTTCACTGACTGGAAGTGGAACCTTTTGGCGCCGACGATTTGGTAAGCATCCCTTAAAAGCGGAGTGGTTGTATCTGACACAAATTAGTGTTGTGGGTGGTGTGAACAAAATATGGTGAATATGCTGTGATGTGTGTGTGTGTTTGTGTGTGTGATCCCTCGACTTCTGAAGTCACCTCCATGACATCAACTAAAGAATAAGCTGCGAGAGTCAGCTGACTCCACATCCTCTAATGAAGACTGGCCACGACTTCTACCCTTTTCAGTAGGGAGCATGACAGCGATTGAAGTGACCGAACACACTTAAGGCGCTTGTGTTTGTCTTAGGCTACTGTGTGTCCACGGCTTCACGCCAGACAGATGTGACGGGATCGTGTCACAGTGACCTGAAAGGACTGTATGCTGCACGTGGAATCCCCAGAGGACCGCGGACAACTGACCTGTCCAGCAGTGGACAGGGGAGAACTTACCTGGTTTTCAGCTAACGCAGTTGACATCTTCACCGAAATCTTCACTGAAGGGTTCAGGATATTCCGAGTGTTGAGAGACAGTACAACACACACAAACAGCAGTTTCTGTCCCGTGGCAATCGAGAGGGTACTGATTATTAACCCGGCCTTGCATCAGCTCCCAGAACTGCGCATGACCCTCAAAACAGTGTGATGACTAAGGTGCAGACCGTGGTTGAGCTGGCAGCCAAATGTTGCAGATCTGCAGTGAACAGTTTCCTGAACAAATTTTTATTCTAAGCCCTTTGGTGATGAGGCACCTTGTACAAGCAGCCCTTGAAAACTGAAGACATGAAAGGGTGTGCTGTTTTACATCAAGCGAGCTCAGGTAGGCAGTTGATTTTCACCTGATGGTTGTGTTCGTCAGCTTAATGCCTCCACCCTCTTGTCTGGACCCTCTGCCTCCCCCCTCCCCACCCCCACCAACTCTCTCCTCACTTCCGCTTTCTGTTTCTTAGTGTGTTTGTGAGTGTGTGTGTGTTTGTGTTTGGTTTAGTATTAATACCTCGCTGATTTGTGTATCGTGTGTTGGTTTTATACAGGTTTTGATTTTAGGACTTATGCTTTCCCGCAGCTTAGCTGTCACTCTTAATTACATTTGTCTACTCTCTCAAATTCGTACTTGTGTACATACGTTGCCTGTCAGTGTCGTAATCTCATTAACTCTATACTTACATGTCTACGTGTGTATTCTCTCTCCTCTCTCTCTCTCTTCTCTCTCTCCCGTCTCTCCTTCCCTCCCCCCTCCTGTCTCTCCTCCTACCT